>JAULKM010156934.1:21616-49637 GCA_032355605.1 Rubia tinctorum
CCCCCCCACGCAGGAAACACAAAGATGGCATTTGGATTGATGCGGATGACAGAGAATTGGGGGTTATGGAATCGAAGAAGAGGAAGGTGGTTGGAGACTAGTGGTTTAGTTGTATAAACTTATCTGGGTATATTAGGTATGTTTGAAGTATGTTCCTTATTTCAAAACAAGCAAAAACCTTGAAACTGTGTTCCATTCGGTACTAATTTTGATATGGCTAGATCATTCAAGTTTCATATACATTGACCTCCCCTAACAGTTTCATTTGTTACAAATGATTATGGAATTTGGCACTGCCCGCAGCTGCGTGTAACTGCTCTAATAGTTCCAATCAGCAGGAAGAAAAATATACATGAGTGTTATACGCAGCCGCTCTTGTAGTTGCATTAAGAAAGAAAAATAGACTTGGTCGCTGCCCGCAGTTGCCCTATTAGTTCAATTTAGATTGTGGAAATATACAACTGGGTTCTGGCCGCAGCTGCGCGCAGATGCTCTTTCATTTCAATTTTGCAAGAACTATACTGGAAATGGCCACTGACCGCAGCTGCTCTACTATTTCAAATCTGACAAGAACTATACTTGAATTGGGCACTGACCGCAGCTGCACGCAGCTGCTCTATTAATTTATTTTGTAACAAAGAACATTGTCATTTGCCTCTGCCTGCAGCTGCTCGCAACCGTTCTAACATTATCACTACAAACTCTACAACAGCCCAACAACATATACCTTCCCACATTCTGCATTATGAACAAAACAAAATCCCCAGCACTTAACATAATCAAGAAAAAGTAATCAACCATCGGCAATCAAATGGAATGGTTCTAAAAAACTAAAAAACATCATCCTAATTAAGTAAACATCTTAAACCAGAATTAGTAACTAACATCCGAAAGTAGCAATCAAAAGGAATGGATCTGAAATTTGATATGCGCATGGCAAAAAAAAAACAACATTCAATGGCAACCTGTGCCCACGAGCACCTCAGCAGTTCACTCCCCCTCCGAGTCTTCCTCCTCCACCAAGGTCGATGACGTGTTGAAGGTTGATAGTGCTCCCAAAAACTTCACCTTTTTCCCCCCATCACCATCAAATACTTTCCAGCCTCTTCGATCCACCGAATGAGGTGATACATCTTAGACTCCAATGAGTCCATTCGGGACTCAAACTTTTCCATGAAGGGTTAACTCATTTCTAGGCCAGATGATGTCGATGCAGTCACTCTTTTCCTTTTCTCAAAGATGGAAGGATTTATGGGACCCATTGGATTATGGGGAATGTCCGTCCCCCTTTGCTAGTAACCAGCCTCGGAGCACAAGACCGTGAGGAGCAAAGAGAAACCGATGGAGTTGTGGTGATGAAGACTCTCTCGAATCCCCGTCATAATGGTACTCCCAACGTCGATGCTTAAATTCTTCTTCACTTTTTAGAGCAGCAAGAGACGTGAGCGATGAACTTCGTTGCTGATCCTGACCGGCTTCAGGCATGCCGCGATGAAGTGGTACCAAACGTTAATCTCGTTCGACAAGTATTTATTGTCGATGCTTGACCATTCAGTGGGGAGATTATTCATAACGCTGTCACCATCATCGCAGACTTTCTTCAAAATTTTAGGCCACGACTCTTTCTCAACGGCCTTGTCCGAAGCTGCGTACTCAGCTGATGGCCTTGGGGGGATTCTATAGAACCAGTTGATAGCATCAGCTGATATCAGGACTCTCTTCGAACGAACACAAATCTCCTTCAAATTTGTGTACTTGAGCAACGACATAACCTCACATGTCATCGTCATGTTAGCGCGCAACGGGGAGCTACAGAAATTCCCATCCGTGATGGTGAATGTACTCCCTGTACGGTCCCTCGACCCTTAAGTCTCTCTCTAGAATTAGTCCACGACAGAGGAAACTGCCCCATTGGGTTCGTATTTTCGCGAAAAAAACTTTGCCCCATTGCATGGCTCAAATGCATGTCAAACAGGGAATTGAATCAATTGTTGGATAGTTTCATCATTACCTATATACCATCACTTAGTATCTCTCTTTATAAAAGGTAAATGTCCCCAACATTTGATACACATCATCTCCGTGAAACAATATCTCCTCGTATTTTATGTAGGGTTGTCAACACAATTTTGGCAACCACTAACCATGTTCCTGTACTCCATCACCTAGTACATTAAATTTGATCATATTCAGCACCTGCGGCCAGAGCTCAATTCTAGTTTTGTTTTTCCTAAAACAAACTATTTGAGCAGCTGCAGTTAGCGCCCAATTCTAGTTTTGTTTTTCCTAAATTGAACCATTAGAGCAGTTGCGCGCAACTGCGGTCAGCGACTAATTCTAGTTTTGTTTTTCCTAAATTGAACTAATAGAGCAGCTGGGTCAGCGCCTAATCCCAATCATGTCCCAGCCGAACGGAACTATTAGAGCAGCTGCGGCCAGTGCCCAATGGAAATTCCAAATCAAAAATCGGTGAAAATTTCAACAACTGTTTCCTAAAAATCGGTGAAAAAACAAACCAATTTTTTTAAACCGGTGCTTATATATGGAAACCGGTGCCAATTTAACACTGATTTTATAAAACTGGTGCTAACCAAACAAATCGGTGCTAAATCTAAACCGGTGCTAACCAAAACAAAATTGTGCTAAATTTAGAACCGGGTTTTCTGACCGGTGCTAAAACATGAAAACTAGTGCCAATTAAGCACCAGTTTTATAAATTCGGTGCTAACCAAAAAACGGTGCTACAACTAAAACAGGTGCTAACCAAAAAACAATGCCAATTTAGCATCGGTTTTATAAAATCGGTGCTACCCGAAAAACCGGTGCTAACTCTAGCACCGGTTTCTCAAAATCCAGTGAAAATGCTTCATCGCTACTTAAGGATAATAAAGTAAATTAATCATTAAAATGACCTGCACTTAAGAATTTTGTGCATGTACAAAGATTCACCATCATTATAAAAAATCTATTTAAACCTTGGTCTCACCATGAGTAGGTCTCATATAATACTTTTTCTTTTCCCAAAGATCTACCTGGACCCTAGTTTAAGTTTCTTAGATCCAAAATTTGTGTCACTGACACTCCAACACTTAGCTTGACGGGAGTGTTAAATTCCATGGTATCTTGGGTTTAAAATCAAGTGGTACTAAATTGAATGACCCAAAACTTTATGAAGTTAGTTAATTATTCATTAAGAAATCGATGTGAGAATTTCAACACCCACTAACATGAAATATGAACATACTCCACGACCCAATATCGGGTCTAATTAAATGAGGATCCCAACATCGACCTAATAACCCAAACTCTGATACCATGCTAAATTTCATGGTATTTTGAGATTCCATCTTGAAATAATTGGTACTAAGTGAGTGGCCCAAAATCTTATTTGCTAGTCATTTAGTATTTAAAAAATCGATGCGAGAATTTCAACGGAGGGTGATGGAGTAGATAAGGTAAGTTAACAATATAATACTTACTAGGTCTTTTTAGAGCCTCAAATATTGACTACTGGAATTTTTGTACACAATTATAAAAACACAGATCCATGCTATCAATATCCAATATTTTGTCATAAATTTTTTTTTTCAATTTAAAAAGTATGACAAAAAAACTACATTAAACCTTTTTGTCATTACGATCAAATTGTTATAGTACATGCAAAAGTAAAGCAATAGGCATCTTAAACGAAAAGAGTAAAGCATTAGGTCGTTGAGATTGAGATGCAGACAAATCGATTCCTTCAACATTGTTTTTCTTCTAGAGCTACCAAACTTATTATAATGATCCTCCCCTAAACGAGTATAATGTACTGATGGTCCCTGCTCTTAAATGATTTTATTGTACTAGTATTTTTCTTCGTAAGTTTATGGCAAAAAGCAAGAGAAACGCCTCATTGATAATTACCCGTCCTTTTGAATGAATCAACTATAATGGACCATGATCAAATGAATTATTGGAGTAGCACTTTTCCCCATACCTCAAAGTTAAATTCCCTCATTTTTTTGAAAAAAATAATTGGATGGATTAGACACCAATATAAATAATTGAATAAATATACTCTTCAAATTTAATATTGAGATATAAAATAACTTTTCATAGTTTTAGAAATTTTAAAATTATTGATATCTATGAGAAAAGCAGCAAGTCGTTTTTCCTATTCTCGACATTTTCTTAGGTATTATAATTTTGAATCGGTGATTTAGTTGTTAAGACATGGTTAATTAGATTAACTAAAGAAGTAAGTTAAACTGAATTATATTTAAATTAAGAAAATTAAAATATAGTAATAATATAATTAAATTAAACTAAAACTAATGCAAGACCGATTTGTCATAAGTGCAGGAAGGAGGCATCAAAGACGGTTAAAATTGCCGTTAGACTGCGGTTCCCTGGCACCACGGTTGATTAGCGTACCACAATGCACAACGTTGTGTAACCGTCGCATTGAAGTGTAAACCACGGTGTTGTGTTGTGCCATTGTACGCTTTATTTTAACATCGTCGAATGTTACGGTATCGAAAGTTCAATCGTTCATACTTCCGATATGGGATATGTTTTTGCAAATTGGCATGTCACTAGAACTGCTATTCCAATGCATCCGGTGAGGAAATTAATTATGGAGAAGGGGATCAGAGCTCGGAAAGGTATCAGTTTTTTTTTGTTTTGGTTAAGGTAGATGTATTTTCATATATCGGAACACATGTCTCTTTCCTTTTAAAACTTTCACAATCAATGTCAATCTGAGGTTAGTTACGATATTGGATTATATCTGGGAAATCGTTGTCATTTTCCCAATTTTGGCATTAGAAGCGGTGTCAGTCTCCAGCGACGTGACTACAAGGACATGTTTATCTTGAAACTAAAATCATTTCCAACCACTTTCGTGTAGTAAAACCAAACAAGGTCAAGAACAATATCTATTGGAAGCGCTAGTGATTTTTTTATATAAAAAACTCCTAGCATTGAATTTAAAATTAAATACATAACATTTAGTATTGTATCAAAGATAAACAAAAACAAATGGTATTGAAGTAGATATAATGGGCATGGCAATAAAGTCATCATCCAACTTACTGCGGAGAATTTTAATATGTTCCCTAAACTTCAAGAGCGGGCTTGGAACAACCGACTGGTGCCGCCATCATCTTCTAACACACGTTTCCGAGAAGACCTAACATATGACCAAAAATAAGGGGATTCATAAAGTTAGAATTCTATGTCAACATTACTTGGTCCTGAAGAGATGGGATGTAATAATAATGCCCGAAAGAAACCTACCTTGCATTCCATTAATAGTTCTCGTAATCTTTTTGTGCTCAATGCGAACTTGAGTCGGAGCTATCATGTATTCCATCTTTATTATTGTAGTTGCATCCTTGCATAGACTGAATTCCACTTAAACAAACCCAAGCTAGTGCATTTGACATTTTGATATGGACCGAATGATGCTGTAGGGTTTACTGCAAAAACCTAATTTTTCATATCAGATGTAACCATGAAATTCCATGGAAAAATATTCACAGCATTTGAAGTTCTAACACGGGCTACTCAATTCAAACATTACATAGTGTTTATAAAAACCTTACCCGGATGAAGCTATCCTTCAGATCCAAAATCTAAAAAGATGACAAACTACCTTTGTAATGATTTTGAATGTTCTCTTTTCATGATAAATCCATGTAATCAAAGTGGTGGATGGAAGTTAGGAAGGAAAATTGAAATGGAGAAGAACAACTGTTTATATGGAGTGGGGGTTAGGTTTTTGGGGTGCGATTGGGATGAGGGTTAAATACACTTGCATTTTGGGCAAGGAGGTTTCACGATGGTTATCCGCCATGCATCAACCATCTAATTTTATTATTGGTATAGTCTAATACAATTATAACCCCGTAACACATTCCATTAAATGACCAGGATTTTCACCATCGGCATTCCGAAACCTGAAGGCATCCTGATAATACCAGTTTTTCCAAAAAATAATATTTAGAAAATAAATATCTGTATTTTGTTAACTGTTTCGATATCGGTGTTGTTTTTGGAAAATGCTTCGTATATAAACAAGAACTTTTCTTATATCGAGACTAGATCTCTAAACAATAGTGTCCTTCCCCAACCTTTCTAACTTCTAACATAACCCGCCTTTAAACTGGAAGTGGATGAAGAAGAAAGGTCTGATGGCCGCAATAAGAAAACAAGAACACAACAGGTTAGGAGGGTCCATCGGAGGCCACAACAAGCCACAAGTTCTTCAACGTGGAAGCAGAGAAGCGCTACGTGGACTAGTTAGACCGTAAATTCATGACCATGAAGGTGTTAAAACCCAACTTTATCTCTGATCTAAATTTCGATTACATATTAGACCATTATCTTCCTTCCTATCTACACAACCTGATAACAAAGTATTATCCAATTCACCACAATGAAGTAGTTCATTATATGCTAATATGGGGAACAAACCCGAGAGCTCTAACATAACCAGGGTTAGTGGAATAACCATCCTTGTTAGTAAATTCACAATAAATGCTGTTTTGAGGTGCCAAGAGCCTAGTTTTTTGTGTCCCAACGTCCCCGACGACCCTTAGGAGATATATCAAGACTAATTCTGGCTCAGTAAGACTGATTCTCAACCTCTTTGCCTGGTAGAGATATGGCAGAAGTATTTTAAATTACTAGGAGATAAGCCCGACCAAGTCGACAAATATGTATTATCAATGTAGAGCGTGGAGTAAAGGTGTGTATGAATGTGACTCCTAATGGAGGGAATGCTTATGAACCTACAATTGAAATAATTTCAATTATATAATGGAAAATAAACCTTTCAATCTGAGGTTCACCATATTCTTCTACGTGAACAAAGCCACGAGGACAAATGAAGAAGTTCCCCTATGGTTGTTTGATCACTAATATGATTCAGGATAAGAGAATCATGCTCATTGACCATCCATTGCCTCGCGTATTCTACAACAAGAGGTGGCTTGACCTCAAGAAAATCGAAGTGGAGTTAGAAACCAAGAAATTGAGGGTAAAGGTTGTACCGGGTGCTACTTCTTCATTAAAAAAAATCAGTAAGTCAAATTGGAATAATATAACTTTGGTTTGCATTGTTAATGTTGTTTATTGAATTGTATTGTATGTTATGATTTTCCAGGGGGCAACAAAGGGTTGATGCAGAAGGTCAAAAAGGTATTTTCATGCTTCATTACCCAAATAAAATCCCTTCAGGCGGAGTGCGATAATTTGAGGGCCGAACAAGATGCTTACTATGCAAACACGAGATCAAGAAAGTGATAAGTGAAGATGACGAGGAGGTTTAATTTGGACACGTTACATCATTCATCGGTGATGAAGAGGATGAGAATGAATCTGGGGAAGATCTAGCATTGTGCCTCCTATCACCTAAAAATTGTGAACCAAAACACATTGTCTGCATTATTATTTTTTATGTAATAAACTTTGAATTTAACATCCTAGGGTTGATGTGATAATTAAATGTTCATATTTAAGAGTTCCGATAGTATTCTCAAACATGGAGTACTCGTTGATAGGATTTTCTCTCATTCAAGGTCTAAACTCTCATGAAGTTGAATCAAATATGCACTGACACAATTTTCTAAATAAGGCTCTGATATCAAAACATGTACATTTCTTCAATACTACATACAATTTTATCACTTATAATTTTAAAACTAAGGACTTCCGAAACAGGTTACCAATTCGACAGGTGTTGTAGAAGTACATATTTTTTAAATATTTAATAAAATGAACCTTATGTCGTTTTAAAATCATATCGTATCCAGGGAGAGTAGAGTAATATGTGATGGCATATTCCAAAATTGAGGATAAAATATAGTTAGCCATTTTTTGAGAGATTGTTCATTCAACGTCTGAAACCATATCGGCTAAGATTTGACATAAAGTCTCGCCGAGTTCCAATTTTGGGCCTGTTTCAAGACATGAGCTGGAAACATGGTTATTTTCTTCTATTGGAATGTATAGTAGTAGGTGATGAAGGTGATCTCAGAAACAGTTTTTGAGCCCCTTAAAATTGGATTTTGAAGAAACTATCAAAAGGGGAATTGGGTATTTATAAACAACCCAAATGGTGCACACATACATGTTCAAATATTCTGCAAATCACCCCCTCTTTCCACTCAATTCACTCTACAATTCGGTTCCTCATAAATATTAAAATAAATATAAAAAACTCGATTGTGCAAAGTGGAATGACCAAAGGAAGGAAGCAATTGGCTAAGCAAAAGAGGGCTCCAACTTTCGTTGCTTCGAGGTTTGTGTCACAAAGTGCCTATGAGAGGTATAGATCTTTGTTATAAAATGCAAGACTATTAGATTCACATGCATTAGAATTGGATGATAGCACGAGGCTAGGGTTGAATAGTGTAGGTTCATTGTTTTAATTCTAATGTTGTGTCGGGATCCTAGCTATTTCCGATGCAACAGACTTTGACAACGTGTATCAATTTCATGCCAATGTTGTGGAGGCTGATACGGGGGTTTTCTACACTATAGTCAATGGTAGTAGATTTGAGGTTGATCCATAGAAGATTAACGACATATTGGGTTCTCCCTACCAAGGTCTCGATGAGTGTTATCCGGCGGTCGAAGATGGCCCCCCTAAATATTTACCATCATTTGAGCTGACCAGTACATGTTGAGCCTCTGATATTGAATCCCACCGAGCTCGGATAATCGTAATTCTATAGGTCCCATAATGAACAGACATAGCTGAGAGCTATAAGCTCAAATAATTGACAAAATAAAATAAGATTTTTTCGAGATGGTGGCAAGGGGGTTGGTTCCAGCAGGATTTCAGATATGCAAGCGAACAGTCACCAATATCATGTTGTTCTACCATTTTCTAAAGAATATGAAGATTAATCCCGGTTACACCATTGTGCAACACATGTTGTCATCAATCGTTCATCCAAACAAGAAAGTTCTCAAGCTCCCGTATGGTTAGTTCATTTCCAAATTCCTTAAACAAGCGGAAAAATTTGCCTTTTGTAGTACTAAAGTTCTGCCTAAAATTTATGACAAAAAATTCCTTGAGAACAAGAAGTAAAAACTCATACATTAAGGGTCGTCAAAGAAGGCAGCAAGAGAGGGCGCATCGATGACACTGAAAAAAATTCTTGTGATGTTTCAATTTCATTTACCAATCATATTCCAATTATTAAAAATGAGGCAAAAAAATGTAGGTGAGGAGGACAGAAACCTGTTCATTTACAATATGTACAAAAAAATGAAGGCAAAGGTGAAGAAGATAGAACAATTGAGGAAGAAGACTTATGAAATGAAGAAGTCTCTTAGGGCAATTAGTCATGCGGAGATGGCTTTCAAAGAATCACATTCTGGAGCTTCCCATTAGATTACAATAGCTAGCTTGTTGAAGATTTTTCCACGTATATAATGTTTATTTCAAAACAACATATTGTGTTGTAAATTACAATCACTAAGGAAACATTATCTTTCGAGCATAAGTAATACTTTTTCTTTCAATGGGATAGAATGTGGCTAACACTTCATTTTTTGGAAAACTTATTCTTCAAAGTTCCACATGATTTCCTCTTAGATAATAAATTCCAAACAACTTCCGAAATCGTAAGCTAGTATGGATACTACCATGGCAACTATACAAAAGAACTTACGACCTTCAATTTGTGTTTCACGCTTCAACGGATTGATTTGTGAGCTAATTTAGAAAATTAAGCCGCTTATAGTTCCGATATCGTGAAAGCCATTAAATTAGAATATATCAGTCGTGTTTTCTAGAACTTCCAGTGTTTGCCCATAATTTTGGGTTAGACTCTATGAAAAATGGAATTACTAAATCAATAAAAAAAGATCCAGATGTACTTCTGATGTTCGAATATTAACCGGTCATGATCAAACCAGTTATATTCATCTTCCAATTTCAAAATCATCACTGACAATTTGTAAACACTTAATCATATCATCATTTTTACATCCAAATTTGATTATGTTAAGAAATATAATCAGAAACAAACTAAGAATAACATATTAGTTGTCCAAAACTCATACATTGTTACATTATTTTGAATATATTACTTCTTGTTAGCTAGAGACAAAACATTATAGATGGGGGTAGTTTCTACTTCGCAGGAAAGCCAGCACAATCAGTTTCCTCCCATACATTATCTGGTTGAATCTTCTAATTGTGTGATTTTTAATGCAAAAGGTTGGATGAGGACGATTGATGATTGCTTCATGTCGAAACCAAAATGTCCTCAAAATGTCCTCAAAATGTTTACCAACTATTGATAACGATCACTGAGCTTTATGGGATTCAATCTTGCTTTCTTGATACCCGTAAGAAATTACACTCCTCTCATCTTCTGTTCACCTTCCATAAAGAGTGAAATTATTTGCAACGTGTAATAAGCTCCTACATGCGCTAAACACAGCTTCTTCAAGGCATTCTAAGCCATTAGCTGGATTATTCCCTCTAACATTATCTAGCTGAAAATGGATAAAATAGAAGAATAACATATATATTACCATAAATGTATCCATAAATCTAACACATTCATACTCACTACTCCCTTTCTATACAATGCTTCCAATTTTTTGCACCGTTAGCATGTACCAAGAAAGTTTGATACTTGATTGTTGTCATCATCACATTAAAAATCATAAACTCTTCCAATGATACTTATTGATAAATGAATTATTCTTTTTAAAGAGCATAAAAATTATTTCAACTTTATTATACGAAAAAATATAAGTGAATCATAATCAAACCTTTATTTCACGCAAAAAGGGGAAACAAATGTTGGGCTTAACACAAAGGAAAACATATCATAGTTTCATGTTAAGGAGGTTTAAGAATGAACTGGATGCAACTTGTCTTAAAACATCATTGTTTCATATTAAGGAGGTTTGAAGGGTGTCCCCATACCTCATTTTCTGGTGTAATTCTTCAGAAGAAAATCAGGGTGAACTGAGTGGGTACATAGTTAGTTGATTTGTTTGTATAATGTGGATTAAAAATGACGGTTGAATGGAATATATGTAATTCATGGTAATAATGATTCAAAATGAGTTGTTTTAGATTCCTCCCAGGAATATGAAACACATTTCTTAGAAACGATACGCATTGGTTGAACGCATCCGATAAATGTGCAACCCATTGTTTAAAATTTCAACACGATTCTTTTAACTTCCAAAATCGTGAACCGAGTGCCACATAGATCCAAAATTGGAACAGTTGTACTAGGACGGCGGTTGAAAGTAACCACCGTGTTTCAGAGCATTAGATGGTGGTTTTTTATTAACCATCGTTAATTATATATCTTTAAACAATATATTAACTCCAAACTCCGTGTATTGGTCTGAAATATCCGTCTATCAATTTCCATCCATCTGACCACATGTTAGAAATTAGAACATATGAACGACGGTGGCTCCGAGCTCGAAACTTAAAAATTACGTGCAACGGAGCCGTTAATGGGCATTCTTGCATTGGTGTGTTAATGGTGCGGAAAATGACCACTAGACGATGGTTGAACCATCGTTGTTCGCATTTTTGCTGTTCGATCCATTCGTCAGAAGAAGTTTATGTTTTCGTCGTTGATTGTGGCATTCCACGATGCTTCAGAAAGCCCTTGGAAATTTTTTTAACCAGCGTATTTGGTTCTGACTTTGTAATGTTTGTAGAGTACAATGCTTAAAATGCTTTTCTAATTTCAGAAGTTTGATCTAGTACTGTATAGGTTTATACAGTGTTTGATGATGCTTTCGACTTCAGAAATGAAATGGGTCTTTGAACAGGATTTTCTTTGTTGTACTTCCAATATCGAACGTAATGACAAGTGGTAGAATCGAGATCAGGAGTTGTAAGTTACAATATCGGAATGTGTATCGGTAGAAACCAAGTTTTGGCATCGGTATTTTATTTGAAATGATGTAGTTGTTTCAAATATTGTTGTTCCCGATATATCGACGTCCAATTTGGAATACTTGTTATTGCATTCCATTTTTTTCTTTTAAATACTATTTGATATCAGAATAATTATTGAAAATTTGATTGTATAGAATGCAAAAAAAGATCCAAAATCAGAATGCATTTTGGAAAATTTGATAATTATATATATATATATAATATTGTATTCATAAAGGAACCTCACAATCCACATTCAATAATTATTACAGATAAGTTGTTTCACCCATCAATATACAAATTGAGAAACTACCATGATGATATCTCAACTTGGTCCTTCGAAGGTTGTGTTGGGTCCTGTAGATATATTTAAAAATCCCTTTACCCCAACAAAAAATGGTTAGACACAAAGTAGGTTGTTCAGATGCATACATAGTGTGTGTATGTATATATATGTCTATATATGTATGTATATATATATGTGTGTATATGTAAACATCATGTGAGATATTTTTATACTCATCTTAACATCTATTTTCTAAATATAATTTTTTTATGTGAAATTGTTGAATGTAACTCGAGATATCGATGGTCAAACATGAATATCGAAGATCGTGAAAAAGAAATTGAGTCATTTATCTGGGAATGAGGGAGTACTTTTCTGTGAAAGGTGCTAAGAAGAAAAACTTGTTCTCCACTTGAAGACTTATCGAAAGTTAGTATAGTCTCTCTTCTGTGGAATTTCCTATTTCTTGGATGCTTTCTGAACATAGAAATTCAATCCAATTTTCCATAATGCCTCCTTGGAAACCATGCCATTCGCCTAATATTTTAGTTAGTATTTTAATATGGATTATATATTATAATTGAACATTACACAACAAAAAAAAGAGTTAAAGTATGTCCCAAATGGTTGAGGAAGTTGAAGGATACTTATATTTGACTTATTGACATGAATGGTTGAATTACTTGGTCACACATCCATTAGTCTTCTAAATTGACCCAACAAGCATTACCAGTTGGTTTAACTTTGAAAATTGATTCTTGGGCAAGTAAGGAGTATATAGTAAGTTTATCATGTCCAACAATAAATTTGAATAACAAGTTTACCGGTGTTGGCATTTCCACGGTATTGAGAGGATTATAAGCTTTCCTAGGTGTCACAATGTTGGATTTTAGGAATTTGTTAATTGGCAGCGATATTACATTATTGGGTTGGATGTCATCCGTACCATTAGCAACGACTAGTTGCTTAGGCCATAAGAGGATCGTGTGCTTTGCATCTCCAACTCTCATACATTTCCCTTATGGAATGGGTACATACGCATCACACACTAATAGAACATCCAAAGAAACCCTACCTAGGTTCTCGAGATTGGATTTGAATTCATGGTAACGGTTGAAATCCCCATAAGAACCATTTGCAACATGCAATGCTCCTCTACCATATGGTTGAACAACATATATTTTTCATGGTATTGGAGGCTACAAAATATAAAGAGGCCATGAGTAAATAATGCAAGACTTACATTAACTCTATGTCACTTGTAAAAACCTTAATGAGTGCCCCCAAAATGTTTGGAGCCTCAATCATTGTGGGTGATGGACGACCACGTTCTCTATTCACTTCAACATTTACCTGTGAGTGTCTGGACTCTGTACAAGGAGGCTCTCACTTGGGGGTTATGTCATCCAAATTTTCAGCGATGCTTAATTAGTCTCGTGTGCCATGCTAATATAGGAATTAGCAACCATGCTTCTCCACTTTCTTTCTGGTTAATTATAAATCTAATTCCAACTTCCGCAATTTGTTTAGCTTTTGGTGATAGGAAGTGCGCATTCCCTCAAATACATCCCGTTGAGATATGTATGCACCGTATCCCCTCACTCTACTTAGATGGCCATCAACACTGGTTGCCCCTCATAATACATCGTGGTTTTGTGATGGAATAAAATCACTTTTTTTTTCATTTGTGCTTAACTTCTTCCTACATACTAAAAACAACCTAGTCGATTTTCAGATACCGAAAGGCAACATGTGTGCATTGCGTAATCAAGCAATTTTACTCACAATTTTATAACAAGATCCTGTGTTTTAGCATTTGCATAGACTCTCTTGATTCCCTTAATGAATAGCTCATGACTCTCTATTTGGTCAGGTTTGATGGGCTGAGCTTATTCCATTACCTCCTCTGTTGAACTCTTTCAATTACCGCTTTAACATCCTTCTCAGTCCATTTGTTGATGATTCTTTCTTCCGCTAATGGATATCAAACCCTAATTCATTTAATAAGGATTTTTTTTCCAATAGTACTATTCTTCTCCTCTCAGGCATGGTTCCCTGTGTATTTAAAGAAAACGTTTGGGTAATAAACCGAAACAACAAATTCAAGAGTTCATCTAAACTCATAACTGCTTCAGGTTCCAAACGTCTCACCTTGAAAAGTTCCCAACTCTCTGTCTGGAAACTTCCCAACTCACCAACTAAGGGCACTCATCTTTATTTTCCTTGAAAATGTAATCTCTTGCTAACTTACTCAAATGGTCCCGAAGGCACGCCTTCATTTGAACCGCTTTCTTCTTCACTCGGTTCATAGTTCTCATCCACTAATTATCAATTCCATTTTATGTATGATATAAAGATGATAGAAGCGCTACAAATTCCAACCAAAGTGTGTTTTTGTAATCACCGGAAAGGTCATTACAACTCTTGTGTTTTATGTCTACACTTGTTATAGGAACCTTGCGCGCCCAATTTGACCATTTACACTGTTCCACCCAAATTTCCTTCCCAAACCTATCGAAGGCCATGTACTTAAGTTCTTGTCTACTTAACCTCCGTTGCAAGATTCAGCAAGGGGTTCGAGTAACCCTTCTATAAAGGATAGTATCCCCTTGGGAATCCGATTGCTCGACTCCCTCGTCGTTTAATGCATTATTGTTTTTCTGGGAAACTTTCTTAGTTTTCCATTATGAGGCATGTCTCCTACAAACAAAAAGGACATGAACCATAGTTAAACCCATAACACAATCTTGTAGCACACTCTAATAGTAAAATAAGGTAAATGGACTGACTCTCAAAAGCCTAACTCCAACACCGTCTTTTGAAACAATAGTAAAGTAATGTGGCATTGAAAGAAACATTCCATATACACTAATACGTACTATCAAACAAGTCTCTATCACATCTACCATACATATGAAAAAATATGATATAAAATGAAACATATCACATAGTGATTTCCATCGTCGACTCAACAACTAAAAAGACACGAGTACCTTGATTATGAGCTTGTTGGTGTTGATGGATGAAGTACAAAAAATAGCACCAATATTTGCACCCTACCTTTCACTAGCCCACAAACCCACCACCAAAGATACGTACACTTTTGGCCCCATGGTTCAACAAGTACGTACACTCCATTGAAATTTTGTAGGGTTAGTCAGGATGTTTATTTGGGTAAGATGAAGAAAAGATGGAGAGTTTTGGGAGAAGTGAAGGGTTAGAGTAATGTGTTATGTTATTTCTTAAGGTGTTGCCGCTAAGTATACTATTAAATTCCATTTCACAAGAAAGAAGGTGGTTGAACCTCCGTTTATCAATTATAGTTAATCGTCGTAAGTCATATCCGACCGTGGTTCTATTGTCAGAACATGTGTCAAACTATATGGAAGCAAAGAAAATCGTGGGACACGGTTTTGGAAATTGATATGTGAATGAATACTATGAACGATAATAATATTTGTAATATGTTGACAATGTGTACTAAACTCGGAACCTATAAAAGAGGCTCACAACCTAAAATAGGTCTTAGCTTCAATTCTCGATGCACATTTTGGGACACACTCTGTTAACCCGTGTGATTTTGGAAAATTTATTTTATTTTGTTATTTCATAATTCCTATTTCAAAAGAGTATATGGGATGATCATGGAAGGGTTTCCGTTATAGGCACTGATTCCGGATAATAGGGTTCTGGGAGCGGTCATGGTCTCAAATATTCCCCTCGAAATAGGACATTAAACCATTGTTTCACTCTTTTCCCAAGCTTTGCTCCTCAAAATTACACAATTGAACCACACAAGATGCACAAACGTATAGAATTGTATGAACGAAGACCATTGTCAATCTAGCCAACCAACTCAAATCACGGGTGTTGCTAGGGGGGAGGCAAGGGTGGGTAGGGGTGAGCATCAGTTTGGTTTAACTGGTTTTTGCTTTATTCGGTTCAGGTTATTTGATTTTACCCTTAAAAAGCACAAAACCAAAACCAACCCGAATAACCTGAATTATCCGAACTGAATTCGGAATTCAATTTCTCTTTGAAACCGAATTCAACTCGAATAAAACGAATTGATTGTAATTTTTTAAAATAATTACTAAAATCGTATAAAATAATTTAAAATTAAATACAAATATGTAATCTAATTTCTTATCATCAAAATCAAATTTTCAAATAAAAATCCAATAATTACAATATAAATTCAACCATAACAATTTTATCATTACATTTAAGATTAAAGAAAAATAGTTCATTTTAATATTCATCTTTAAAGCCTTCACATTCTTCAAGCTTTCAAACACTCCACATTCACATTCACCTTCACCTTCACCTTCAAGCACTCCACAAATTTACTTAGGGTAACTTGTGTTGTTTACTTATTTCCACAAACTTACATAGGGTTTAAAATTTTGGGATATTTTTTAAATATAAAGATTGGTCCTCCAGCTTGAATTTATCAATTTTGTTGTTTTAAAATTTAATTATTATTATATATATTTTTTATTTATTTATTTACAATTCGGTATTCCGTTTGGATTTTGGTTTGAGTTTTAATATCCAAAACAGATCCAAAAACCATATTTAGAATTCGATTTATTCGATCAATTCGGATATCCAAAATTTATATATTAAATTTGGTTCGGATTATTCGGATAATTCGATTTTCGATTTTTTTTAGCCTACCCCAAGGGATGGGGACGTTGGAACCTGCAACGACAACAGACTCTGCTAACTCAGATGTTTTTTAATAATGGGCTGAAGCAATGTATACCCTATGGTTGCTTTGGAAGTGCAACCAAACAAAGGTGGTTAAGCATAATTTCAAATTTGATTTGAATTTTTTACTATGTCCGGAATATTTTCGTCCCCTTTTCTTGCATAATTTTGTTACCGTTGAGCCCAACCCACTTCGAAGAGGTTATTTAATTTCATACTAATTTAGGGAATGATGCATGTAACTCTGCTAGTACTGTGGTTCAGGGAATGATAGAGTCCATAACTAAATTCACAATCAATGAAGTGCTTTAGTGTTCTTACATAAACCCTATCCACTTACGCCCTAATAAACCTGATGGACCGTACGAGATTTACTTAACAAATCATGGCCAGGTAAGTTGGATAGCCAACCAATATGTCCTGTATAAATGGGCAACAAATATTTTTGGTTGAGAACTGAAACACATGGACAAGTCGAGACATATGATTTAGGGAAACTAAATTTAGAACAACATTTAGTTTTAGAGTGGATTTTTATGAACACGCTACCCTCCGATGGTCACGTGTGTGAACCAACCATTGGAAGTATGATACTATTATACTACACTCTGGAGAAGAAACCTATCAACCCGGGGTTTATATTCATTTCGTATATGTTGAAAGCCTCCTGCAGTAGTAAGAAATAATTGCCGCATGGAGGATTGATTAAATCGATGATTAGGAAGTGTCGAGTGACCCTTGTTGATCAATCACTGCCATTAGAATACTATGATCAAAGTTGCATTGATAAAAAAATTATCGAGGTGAACTGGGAAAGCAACAAGTACCAGCTCAAATCTGTGGCAGGCGCAAGTGGGAGGCCTCCCAAAAGGTTTAGAGAAGATGAGGCCAGATCTTTGTGGATATCAACCACTCATAACTATTCTTTTTAACTACCTTGGTGTATATGGTTAGCCATTTTAAACATGAGTTCACTTGTATATATTTTACAATTGTAGGTGACGAGAGAGGAGTCGTTTAGAGGATTGGAATTTTTTTTGTTTATTTGTAGGACAAATGAAGTTGGCAGGGAAATAGCTAGCTGAGTTGAAGATGAACCCGTGAGCATACTTTCATAAGAAAGGCATTCATGTGAAACCTAGAGATAACGATGATGGATTTGATTAAGGGACAATTTCGAACTCCGATGCATAAGATGGAAACTTATATAAGGTCTCAAAGTTCCCGCTTCCGAGAAACTTCAGTTTAAGTGGATTCAGATAAATATTTGTTTTATTATGATTATCGTTCCTGGTATTTTTTTTGTCAAACTTTTACCTTTCCTATGTAAAGAGGTTAGAATGATTGTTTGTTAAAGTTCATTTAACATTGGTTATTTTGGTTTAATCACTACATTCTTCTAACGAGCACTAGCTAATGTACAATAACTTCGCTTTAGAAAAATATGACAAAACTTTTTGACACATCTTCTGAAATTGAAAGTCTCTACGGAAGTGTAGGTACTCTAAAACAAAAACTGAGTTCCTAATAGGGGAATGGATTCGAAATTCCTACCATGAAGGCTGTAAAAATTAAAATTCAATTTAATTCATTTTGGACAATGTTTCAACAACAAAACCTTCAATGGAAATTAAATAACAAGAGTAACAACTTCGAAATCTTTTATTCTAACATTGCAAAAAGTTTTTCGGTGTCGGGTTGCTTTTCAAGTGTGCTACAAAGTATCCTATACTGAAAGAATAAACATTAACTTGCAATCAAAATACATGAAATTTTATTTATTAATCAGGATAATGAAATTATTTGTAAGGGTTCCGATTATATTTATTCTTTCTAATCTTTATTTGAATATATTTTCACCCACGCTAAAGTACAAAAGGTCACCATGTTTGCGTTTGAAGTCTCTAACAAATGCAGACCAACTGGTTGTTATCCATGCTCCTGGATTGTAACCCCTTTTATGAAGAACACATTCAATGCACCTTGGGAATCTGGCGTCCTCCATGAGCCACTTGTCACCGATACACTACCAGGGTTATCTCTGCATGAACGATGGACGGAGCTTGCACTCATTTCTCAGAAATTCAACTGTGTGGATGAACGATGGTCCAGATTCATAATATTTAGGTTCTTCCGGCGGTTAGATAACAACTATGATGGACATCAATTTATTTACAAGAACAAACTAATAATGTTCAAAACTTTGCAACCAAGGAACTTACGGTACGAAATGTGGGATTCAGCCATAATATGTTTGTCCGATGTATGTAGATTATTAAGAACTATATTTTGAAGAGTGTTGAAGGAGAGAGGGATATTAATAGAATTCTTGGTACAGGTGTCATCAAAGATAGTCTCTTCTGAAAATTCCGTTCACACGTGACTTTTTCAATTTCCGACGCCCGTTCCAAATTTGGAACTCGTGCTCCGGTCAAAAGGCTGGAATTGGGAATGGGGTCCCTTTATTTCAAACATGAATGCTACATAGAATTTTTGGGTAGAGAATCTTAGATTTCTTCATAGGAACATCCGATATCGTAAATTGATTTAAATGTATTTTGCCAATTCTGCCTACTGTTCTGATTTCAAAACATATGTATGGAATATATATGATTTTCTTGTCGGGGTTCTGTTATCGGAAACATGTGCCCTATACATAACCTCGGGAAACACTGCTTATAAAATAAAATGTTCATTTCTAAACCATTCAACCACAATTCAACCATCAGCCAACCACAATAATTGTCCAATCAGATCACACACATCTTCAAATATAAGGGATGACTTCCTAGTCGATGGAATTTGCCAAAAGGTCTTGAAGGAAGAAGCAGACAGCTAGGTGAAGGAATAAAGAATGGTTCAACCGCGCTATGTTGCAGCACATGGTCGCATCTGTGGAAAAATATACAAGAAGTGTGTGAAGAACTTTTCTCGTGGAAGTCTCATTACTAGGATACTAAAAAAATATTGATGAGATCATTGGGTTAAGGAGCAAGCAGATGTTGTGCAAGTTGTACGACCGAAAGTATTTTGAGAACAAGATGATGGTACTCAAAGAATGACAATAACAATAGACCACATATCGCCCATCCAAGTTTCTACTTGTAAAAATCCCAAATTTCGTTATCCATGATAAAATAATTATATGCAACTTATTATTTTATTTGTATTTGGTAGTCGACACCAGAATGAGTGCATTAATGAGGGTGTACAAGGAAGTGAAGGCCAATGTGAAGAAAGTGATCCAGTTTCGGGGGAACATTCGTCTCATCAGGATGAAACGAAAGAAAATAAGAAGATGCTGGTAGGAATTCTTCGACCACCAACCGATGCGTTCAAATGTTTTGTACCATTAATGCCAAATAATGTTTGGATTTGAACTTACACATTGAATTTTTTGTTTCAATAATTATTTTCTATAACAACTTTAGAGTTGATTATTCAGGAGGATATTTTTTAATAATTTGGTGTCGTGTGTATGAAAATTTGGGAATACCACGTTTTCCTAGTTTTGCTCTGATTTTGGAACTTTTTTGATTCCATATTTCCCAAATCGAGTTTGAATCCGGAATTTTTCTGTCTTACACCCGCTCAAAAATTGAAAATTTTAAAATTACTTGGAAATGGTCACACCTATCTACTGAAATCAGAAACATGCTTCCGCACTGGAAGTATCATTTGGCCTTTGTTCCTCAACATTGCTACTCAATTCCGCCTTCTGAATTGAACTTGAGAAATTAACTTAATGAATTCGACAAGCTTTCTAATATCGTAAATGAATGACTAATTTTCCAGCAATCGTATTAACCTCATTCCAGTTTCGAAATAAGGGCATATTAACAATGGCAAAAAAGAAGTAATGTTGAAACACCAAATCAACAACGATTAAACTATCAGCGTTGTCGTTTAATGGTATTTCTACGGCATTTTATCTGCTCATAATTTGTTTATAACTGTCGTTCGAAACAGTTTCAGTTTGAAAAGGAGTTCCGAAATCGAAACAAGGTTAGGACGACAGTTCTGGAGAAAAACTTCTTCACGGCTGGGTAATGGATCTGTTTATGGCTATTCATTAAACTAAAAGGGATAAATACATTTATAACCATAACTTTAGGCTGAAAGTGGCAATATAACCCTGCAATCTCAGAAAGTGCTAATTTAACCCTAACTAATTATTGTATGTATCATTCTAACCCTAACTTTTAAAAAAAATTGTGCCGATATGACCAAATTCCCTAATTCTGGCATTGACCAAATAAAATCAGGCATGACTGGAAAATGAAATGACAAAAATACCCCTTTCTTCTTCAAACACATCTCCTATCAGCCGCCCAGCTCCGTTCTCGTCTCCCTCCTCATTCCACCGCCCCATAGCCACCTCCCTCTCTCCCTCCACCTTTCTCCATCGCTCGCCACCACCCCACAACCACCTCGTCGCCCCTCGGCAAACACCACCCACAGCCGATGAACAGCCCACCTCCTTCTCTCCCTCCTCCTTTGCCCTCACCCTCCGCCGCCTTCCACCACCACACCACCTCCAAGCTAAGACCAATTGAGAAGCATTTAAGAATTAGAGTTGTAGTAGTAGTAAAAGGCCAAGGGTCGTAATTCATCAGACACCATTAACACATTGCAACAGATAAAAAAACACACCTTTACCTATCTAATATTTCCTTCTTCTGACATTCAAATGTGAACTAACAAAAATTCATTCGACGACCGAAATCATTGTCAAAAATGCATTCTACTCAAGATCCATCCATAAACCCTACTTAAAACACACCAACTCCATCAGATATGAACATAATAAATTTCACAATTTACACAATTTCACAAATCACAGAGTCACCGCCTATTTCTCGACGGTCGAGCTCTTCGCTGGAGGTTTCCGACGGAATAGAGCCTCGGCGATAGGTCTCTCGAGGCTCGAACAACATGGTAAAACCCTTACCGCCGCCTGCTTTGTTTTCCTAGTAAAACCCAAACCGCTATGTTCATCTGACCGAGGAAGAAATAAATGGGAGAAGCTGGAGACGGAAGCTGAAACGAAGAAGGAGAAACGGGGACAGAGGCTGAAATGGAGACATAGGCTGAAAGGGGGAAGAAGAATCCGGGAAAGAGAAAAAAGTGAGCGGCGGCGGAGTTTACTCTTTTTCTTTTTTTTTTGTTTTTTAAGGCAAGGACAAAATGATCTTTTCAACAAATTTGCGCCAAACGAACGTTGACTTTTTAGTCAACATAGTCAAAGGTTATTTTGGCACTTTCTAAAATTATAGGATTATATTGGCACTTTCAGCCTAAAGTCAATGTTATTTGAGCACTTTACTCAAACTAAAATTGACTCAGCTAAACGAAAATGAATTGAATCGATCTACACTAAAATTTAAGATCATCTTTAAACTTTGTTTTTAATTTTGAATTTCATACTACTCCTTCCTCCATCTTGGAATAGTTGGCTGACTTTCTATTTTCGTCATTCCCACATAAAATGACACATTTTAATTCTTATCCGAAATGGTTAAGAATATGTTGTAAAATTCTCACAGTATCTTCTTTTAACTTCAATAACTTTTTGACTAGGCCCAATGTTTTCCCAAAATACCCCAACTTTTTCACAATTATTCTCTGTCAAGGTTGTATAAAATACCGAGTCAAAATGTATGTGTCAATTATTTCCGGACGGATAGAGCAGGCCCAGCCATAGCTTGGGACAACTGAAATGTTCGCCTCAGACTCCCAAAATTTTAATTATATATAGCCTCATTGATATATATATATATATATATATATATATATATTTATTTACTATATATGTAAGAAAAAATTAATGAATATTTATATTTTTCACTTAACTGGCTCAATAAAAAAGTTTTCCTTACATGTGAGATCTCATTTTACAAATATAAAACAATCTAAATATTATATGTGATGTCTATGTTTTTCTAATTTGCTTGGGGCATTAAAAATATTATGGCCGGCCCTGGGAGGGAGTATATGATGTCACCCGATACTAGATTCGCCATTTCACTCGCAGCAAAAAATCACCACAAGTACGGTTTGATTTGAAGCAGATCGAAGTTGGTTAATCATGAAAGTATATAAACAATCATTGCCAATTGATTAAAATTATTGTTAATTGGTGTTGAAGGAAATGAAAACATGAAACAAGAAAAACTATTGGTGAATGGAAGAATGAAGAATCCATTCATCGACGCCCCGCAAAGTGGTGGTCCAAGATCCAGAAATATTTGAATGGCCGAAAGTTCAATGACAGGTGTAGATGCCATTTACTCTGAATCTACTTCTCCTTTTAATAAAGATATCATATAGCCAATTGGCACTGTTTCAAGCAAATGGTAGGATCCGTGATTTTGGTCCCGTATTCTTTGAGTTGGACAAAGGATGGTGTTTTCTATTTTTGATATGTTATATAGATGTGTTCAAATATTGCCAGACTCCATCCGACCAAACTCGTTTTGATCCGGTTCATTTGCATTGGGTCGGAACGAGTTAGTGATTCATTTGGGTCGGGTCGGTCAATTCTATTTGGGTAGGGTTGGGTTAGATTTTGACCCAAATCGATCCATTTTGACTCATTTACAATTATGCCTAATATTTTTTTAAAAAAATTATTTAATATAATGTGTCCTACATTAATTTACTTCATAAACTAGTTTAATATTCTTGAATAATAGCAACAAAAAAGAATTTCATACATATGAAGAACTAGTGATGCACAACCAAACATAACACAAATTCACAGCTAAGCTGAAAGCCTGAAACAGGAAAAAATTCAGACCTTCACGAGATTGCTAGGTAGTATGTTGAGATAGTGCACAGATTTCGAAGGGGAGAATCCATTTCATACCATCAGTATGAACCCAGGCCTCAATTTAAGACTTCAGCACAGGCTAGGAATATACCTCACAACCTTGTCAACTACCAAAACAAGAGAACCAATGACAAATCCTGCAAAAACTGGTATTCACTTAAAAGTTTTGATGAACAGAAGCACCAATAGTACATGTTGGATCCTATAATCAGAAGGGAGAAATACAAACAATGTCAAATCACACATTGTTGAGTGCATAAAACGAAACAAAAGCAT
The DNA here is from genome assembly GCA_032355605.1 of Rubia tinctorum. Taxonomy (NCBI): domain Eukaryota; kingdom Viridiplantae; phylum Streptophyta; class Magnoliopsida; order Gentianales; family Rubiaceae; genus Rubia; species Rubia tinctorum. The sequence goes on from JAULKM010156934.1 coordinate 45,644, forward strand.
CAGCGCGCAATTCTTTCCCGCTCAAAGATGAAACTACATCCATCTATGAATCACTAAAAAGCATCATCTAGCCATGCTATTATCTACTTCTTCAGCCAAAAACAATTCGAAAAAAAGAAGCAAACTTTCTGTGGCCAAGCACAAACAAAGCTTAATCAGAGTAATAATCAACACAATTTGCACCATACCAAACAGTTAACTTAATAGTTCTAATCTAATTTTTTTCCAAGCACTCATTATGATGAGTGGAGGAATATATCGGCTCCCCTAACCGTTTCAAAAATAATATCCATATACAATTTGTCTAATCCAATCCCTCCAAGAAAAGGAATCGAAAAAGTTAGCAAAACAAGAGCATAGGAGAACAATGAAAATGATTCCACACTTTAAACCCCCAACCCCCTGTGTTGAGTGTAGTGTGGCCAGACTTCAATCGAACCCTAAACTCCATATATACGCAAAGATTAAGATGAGTGTTCAGGAACTAAAGACACCATTCTGAAGTGAGGAAATAAATAATCCCTTCCCATGAGAATTTGGAGCTCCTGCATACAACAAATTTCTTCATACGGAGTTTTTGATTGTTTCTTAAGCGCAATTTTGCCATGAAGTCCGCTGCTTAATTTGCCTCCTCAGGGTGTGATTGAAAGTAACCTCTACATTGGCTGCCAATTGTCGAATAAGTCTCACTAGATATGTGAGTTCCATGGATGGCTTGATAGACCATTAAGGGGATTCGGTGCCGACAATCTATCAGTTTCGATTATGCAAGGTTGTCTGCTCTGGGCTGCCCATTTCAGACCGGTCAAGATAGCAAGAAATTCATGTTTCAGTATACAGTTTGAGGTGGCAAAATCTGAAATAACAAAGATTACAACACCCTGTGTGTTTCTCATAACACATCCTAATCCAACTTTGTTATCCTTGTAAGCTGCATCACAACTGATTTTAATTCCCATGTCGGGAGGAATCCACTTAATCATACAAACGTTTTTTGATCTTTTCCTTACAAGAGTTGGAATTAGGCCTAAACTAATAAAAAATCATTAATGTTTGAGATTAAACAATTATGAGTCATGTATAGAAACATGCACTATTCAGAAATGAGTTTCCAAATAGTATGTGAATCAGTGAGCGCATTATCATACAACTTCCTTTTTTCCCTTTCCACAACTCCCAACATATAATCATGGGTAGATTAATGCAAATGAATTTCTAATATGTGATCATGTAGTAATGTTAGAGTAGAAATTCAATCTGTCCAAGATAGATGCAAAAATCATTGGGGGGATTTGTAAGATTGCAGGAAATTTTTTCCAAAGATGAGAAGCAAACGTTCATTCATTAAAAAAATGAGACAGGATATCTACATAAGAGCAGTATATACATTTCGAAGCCAACAAAATTCCAATTCTTTTGAGAATGTTATCGAAAGGTAAGAAATTATTCAACAATCGCCATATAAAAAGGAGATTTTGGTAGGGATGATTGCATTCCATACCTTTTTAGAGAATTAATCTGAGTTCTCTTGTCTCTGAAGCAATTGTAAGTAGATTTTAAAGAAAACATACATGCACTTTCCGGCTTCCATATGAGGGTGTCCCTGTGGTCAGTTTAAAATGTGTCCCTACTTATGCAATTCATTATGTTGTTAGGAAAATAATTACTGAGAAGGGTATGAACCGATTCCTCCCTTTGCAAAATTGTTTAACCTGTAAAGCATAAAATGGATGGTCCTAGGAGTGCTAATAATCAATTAAAAGACCATGTTCTATCCAATTCGCAATCCAGAAACTTGATAAGCCTGATCCAATTCGCAATCATGCGAGTGTGTTTCAGCCATAGCCACCACCTTACGATATCTAACCCACGTTTTCGAGGTTCTTTGTAGTCTGGTATCGACCACACGAACTTGGACCACAATAAGGATCCTTGCTACATTTTCCACCATATTTTAGTGGAAAAAGATTCAATTGTGGTGTTAATGTTCATGATGTTGGAATAGTGTTCTTCAGTTAATGTACATTTTCCTGGAGGATTAATTACCGAGATAATTAATTCAATTATTTTGAGTGATCAGAATGTTTAGCTGGAAACCACTTTCGATCAGCTAGCATCAGTTATATTGGGCTTTCAGTTTATTAAGACTAAACCAATAGGGTCAAATACAAGACATGAAATTGGATAAAAGAAATTACTATAAGGCTAGGAACACAGATAGTATTTATATGAGAATTGAGTTTAGAACTCATTAAGTCTAATTGGACTAGGCCCAGATTGACTTGGATTATGGTTTCTTGGATTAATGATCATTCTGTATAAATATATATTTTTATAGAAATGTTTAGAATTAAATTATTAGAACCCTGGCCGTTCCAGAAGGCAGAAACCAGAAACCAATCCAATAATTCTTAGAAAACAAACATCACCGTAAAGAGAAGAAGAAAGACTGGGTCTTTGCTTGCTGACAACGTTCTAAGCTGACGGCGGTGTAGGCGATCCGATCGTGCTGTGTGGATACATATAGAGGAATCACATCTGGTATTCTCGTCTTCGTGGTTGATCGAATCCGACGGTAAAGCATGCTTCAAAGGTAATCTAAACTCTTAGATAGATTCGAATTAAGTACATGCATGAAATCCGAGATTAGATAATTCATTTTCCGCAAAATTAGATTTAATCAATTTCCAACAGTGGTATCAGAGCCTCTTGCATGTTTGATCTAAACAATTTGTGAATTAGATTTACATAATATGGTGTTTAGAATCGTGTTCATGTTTTAATCAAATTAATTATTGGATGATTTAATTTGATTTAAACCCACTCAGAAAATTTCAACAAAATAAAAAATAAAATAAAATATTATTGTTCAACACCGGATGTACTGTAGCGCCGCCGCCAGGTCGCGGCGGCAAGGCAGCGGCGACGCTATTGCAGACTTGGAGTGTTGTAAACCCTAGCCTTAAAAGAAAAGGATTTGGGCACTCGGCTAAAAATAATAGCAGCCCAAATTATGTTTGTTTTATTTTAAAAGTTTGGACTCTGGGCAACTTAGCCCAGGTTGGTTTCTGCCCAGTCGGCTCTGACCCGGCCGGGTTTTCTGATCTGGTCTGGGTTGAACCGGGCGAATAGGTCCAAATATTTATTTTTAAAAATAAAAAAATTTAATTTAAATTAATTTTTTAAATCTGAAGTGGGCGTCACTTGGCTGGGCTCAGTGGGCCAATTTCTTATTAATTTGATTTTGAGTGGGAGTAATTTTAATTTTGGAAAATAAAAATAAATATGAGCAAAAGTTTTATTACTTAAGGTATTGGATGTGCTTTATTATTAAATTTAATTATTTTATAAATTTTAAATAATATAATATTAGGTGATAATAATTAAGGTAAATAAGTTTAGAAATTAGTTAACTTAATTATTTTTGGTACACTGCCTAATATACCTACTTTATTTAATAATTTAGAATTATTAAATATGACAAATAAAATAATTAAGGTTAATAATTTTAGAACTTAGTTAATTTAATTATTTTGGTATTGTTAATTGCATAATTTATTATGTGAATTTATCCCAGTTTATTTTATATGTAATTTTGTCATTCATTTTGGAAATGAATGTATGCATATGTGAATTGGATTCAATGTAGGGTTATAAGTGACTAGTATAGCCAAACTAGATATTTAAACACAGTCTGTGTGCCGTTTATTGAGTATTGTAATTAAATACGGTCTGTATACCGTTTATTGCTATGTTGTAAACTTATTTTTAGATTTATTATTTAAATTGAAATAAATTGTAATTTCGATGAGAAGATCGAAGGATGGGATCCAGCAGACAAGATGAAGACTTTATCAAAATTAGGAGGTCATACTAGGATCACTTTAAATGCGTTTATTTATTGCATTTATTTATTGCTTTATATTATAAATGCATGCGATTGGTTTTATGTGTGTGGAATGATTATGAAGTTAGTTCACTAATGATCAAACCA
>JAULKM010156935.1:0-25699 GCA_032355605.1 Rubia tinctorum
CTTCAAATTAAATCCCTAATCTATTACAAAATTAGACTTCGAATGTGCCAAAAATATGATATAAATTGGGTACATCACATCACATATGATATGGGCTCCCGAATCGAGAATCCAGGGTAAAATAGGATTACCTGACCCATTGTCACAAGGATAATTTAAATGATCAAATAAATTACAGGAAGTTCACCATTGGTTGTCAGACAGAGAAGGGCCGAAATCAGATCGGGCAGGGGACACGGAGGTCGCAGTTGCAAATCCTGGCAGCGAGGTGACAGCGCTGACAAAAAGAGCCACAATAAAAGTAATATTTAAGTTTCTTTATATATATAAAATAATATTACCCAGGGAGAGCAAAATTACGAGCAGAATGACAAGTAAATTAACAAGGCGAGTGAAAACACGTGTTCAGGAAATGGCTGCGTGTATACACGCGATTTTGGAAAGGAAGGAGTGCATATCTCATACATGCATGACTGCACGCGCTTCTAGAAGGCGCTCGCGTGATCTCACGCGTGACTTTATTGTCTTAAATGGGTAGGCTGGATGGAGTCAAACGAGCTCGTCGGACGGTAGCAAGTTTTTAGCGGATCATTGGTGGAGTTAGATGATCTGAACTTGATTGGCGGTGAAAACTAAAGAAAAGAAGTAGATCAGCGAGCAAAGCAGGGAATCTGAGTGTAAACCAGCGACACCAATGGTTTCAGCGGAAGACTAGTGATACCGGCTATTGATCGTAGCAGTCAGTGATGGATTTTTTTATGGTGGAAAGGCTGCTGGAATCGACAGCACGTGAGTCACGCTCAGACGACGTCAGTGACGTTTACAGAAAGTTTAGGACAAAAAATTTAGAGGTTTAGGTTTCAGGTTTTAGGCTCTGATCCAATGTTAAATTTCAAGGAATCATGGGCTTCCATCTTAAAACCAATTAGTGCTAAGTGGATGTGACCCACGACGTTATATATTAGTTATTATCCTTGTAAGAAACTGATGTGGGATATATCTTTCAACACGCCCCCTCACGTGCCCACGTGGAAACACTCCACAACCCATATCGGGCCAAATTAAAGGGGATCCACACATCTGCCCGATAAACCCAACTTGGGCCCAAGTCTTAAATAGTTAGCCCTGATACCATGTAGAAAATAAGGGTAATAATGTGTGTTTGTATTCATTTTTTGGGTTACATTATATACATGTACAAAGAAAAGGAAATCTAATCTAATTACAATTCCAAATAATATTCACATAATATTTCTTATTACTTAATAGCATCTTAAGTGATATTTAAAATTGGTACAACCGTTGCGGAGAAATATCAAAAGCTACACCTTGTCTTAGGTTCCAAGGGAGAAGAACTAGAAGGCTAATGCTTTGAGCAAGTTAGAATCAAATAATGTAAGTCTAAGATCCTCTAAATAACTGTTGATGGAAACATTGAAGTGTCACAATTATGAGGAGGAGTCCGTAATGTCCACATATGAAGCAAAGAACTGGGTGACAATGATCATAAGATATCTAAAGGATAGTATATTACCAAAAGATAAGGCAGAGGCCAGGGAGATCAAAGTTAAAGTGCCAAGAATACACAATACATAATTTGATTCTTTCAAGTAAGAAGGGATATCTGATGGTCCTCTTTCAATGCATTACGCTAGAGAGAAAAAAAACAACTCATCCAAGAAGTCCACCAAGGGGTTTTTGGAGCTCACCAAGGGGCTAGGTCCATCGCCAAAAAGCTACTACGTGCCGGATACTATTTGTCACTGTTGTTTAAGGACTCTTCTGATTTGATTCAAACTTTCATTCCCTATCAGGAGCATGCTTCCACCAAATGGTTAGAGATAGAAATCCTGACTAACTTGAAAGGTACGAATTTTATCGACTTTGTAGGATAAATATACTGTGTAGGTATGGGATACCTGGAAACTTTATCTCAGATAATGGAAGCATTTTCCCCACAATCCCTTTAAAAAATGGTCTCAAGACTTCAACATATAGTAGATACTAATTTCTTCGTACCAACTCCAAGCCAAAATAAGGTTTGAGGTTACTAACTGAATGATTGTCAGTGCTATAAGGGCTCGATTGGTGGGGGCAAAAGGGAACTGGGTGTATGAGCTACCCAGTATGCTTCGATCGTATCAAACAACCAAGAGAGCGGTCATGGGAGAAATTGCTTTACCGGGTCTATGAGATAGAATCAGTAATACATGCATTAGTCATTTTACCTAACCTTTAGGCGATTGGACAAGAGGAGAAAAAGAATGACGAAGAAGTCCACACATACCTAGATTTTCAGGATGAAAAGAAAGAAAAGTCTAAGTTTTATCAAGCTAAGGTGAAAGATTACATAAAGAATTACCATGATCGAAGGGTACAAAATACCCAATTCATTCATGAAGAGCTGGTCATGAGAAGAAATGAAATGAGCCGACAAAAGAAAGAAGGAAAGTTGGCACCCAATTGGAAATGTTTATAAGTCGCAAAAGCACAAGCTAGAGGAAGTTATGTGCTGGAGGACATGATGGGAAACTGAGTCCCTAGAAGATGGAACATCGTCAACCACCGAAGATTTCGCCCTTAAGAAACGTTGTAGCAAGTCATCTATCAAAGACATCTTTGTGTTCCAGTTAAGGTGTAGCTTCCAACAAACATAGTCTATAGGCGGGAAGCACTCTACATTTTTTAATCTGAAAACATGGGAGTCATTCACCCTAAAAGGAACAATGGGGATAGATAGTTTTTAATAGAATTATGATCAGATTTGAAAAAAATGACATTGCAATTTTACAACAAAGAGACATCCATCAGAATACGATCTCAACCCTAACAAAGAATAGTCATTTTCTATCAATGAGATATCTTATCAAAAGATATTCTCATTTTATGTAAGGACCCTAAATGGGCCTTTCAAGAAAAAACCAAAATGTTGAAGATAGAATCTCATGACATTAAAGCCAAAATGTTGAGGATTATATTTCACGACATTAAAGCCTAAACATTTAGGATCATATCTCACGACGTTAAAACCAAAATTTTAAGGATTGCTCTCACAATATTAAAGCCAAAATGTTGAGGAACGGCTCTCGCGACATTAAACCCAAAATGTTGAGGATCGGCTCTCACGATATTAAAGCCAAATCATTGAGGACCGGCTCTCACGACATTGAAGCCAAAATATTGAGAATCGGCTCTCACAGAGTTTTAACCAAAATGTTAAGGACCATCTCTCACAATGCTAAAGAAAATATATTAAGGATCCACTCTCACAACATTAACGCAACAATATTGAGAAACAACTCTCACAATTCTTAGAGTCAAATAGTTGGGGATCGGTTCCCACATTTCTTAAATCTAAACTTTTGGGGATCGGCCCCCCTTAATCCACAAAATCCTAAGATTGATACATGCTCTAAGATAATCAAAGGGTTGGATCTCAACTTACGCAATTTCAGATATGAAATTTATATTCAACTAGCCAAAAAATGGCATGTTGATGGCAACCCTGGAACTATTCCCAAGAAAGGAGAAATAGAAAACAGAAGAAGCTAAAGAAAATAAAATTCATCATTATGTATTCTCAATTTTACAAAAGTTAAGGATTACAACTTAAACTATTCTATTACAAGGCATTGTCTAGCTATCTAGAATTTTTTTTGAAGAAGAATCGACAATTAAAATCTTGGACCACTCCTTCATATTTATGAGCCCATTGTGTTCTCATAAGAGTAGGAATATCCTTGGGATCCAAGCTCCTCATCTAAGAAAGGTGAGTGATCGAAGACCTAGTGAATGTAGAAAGTGAAATGGAACCTAATCCCTTCTCCCACTGCACCACCTCACCAGAGCTTCCTTGACTGAGGATAAGATTTCCCGCAACAATGACATTCAGACACTCCATTCCTTCCTGCTAGCGACTTGCAGCAAAACCATGGGCGAAAAATGCCCATGGGAGTAGACCAACCAACTGATCACTTTATGCCAGCTGGAAAACTAGCACGGGGAGAGGCCAAAAGGCTTCGTCACCATATTTAGCCTTCTGACTGGTCAAATTCACTAAATAAGAAAAAAGGCCAATAAAAAGATGGTAAAAGAAAAGGAAAGATAAGAAGAAAATGCAAGAAACTAGATATGACTATATTTGACTGGTAGACAACAAGCAAAACGTTAAAGGATGAGCTTTTTGGTGAGAAGGTCATGGATTTAAGGGATTAAAACTCCTCAATCCTGACGAAATGTTAACTCTTCTCTTAGAACTTACACAAGAGAGAATTGATGGTCCTTGCCTAAGCTCAAACCTTTGCCTCTCTCGAGGGCTATGATAGTGGTCATGCTGCTATTCACCATTTGGACCAAAGGCCATGTCATCACATTCTGCTGAGGCAAAGCTCAACAGTCAATCCAATTATACCTTCGGATCACACCTTTTACTAAGGAACTCTTCTGGTATAATGAATATATGATAACTCTACTATGGTAAGACACTTATATTTATATGAAGAGTACATATTCATCCCACCTGATTATGATATCTCTCAAGGATCAGCCCCCCGTAAATACTAAGGTATTTATTCGTTCCATTAATTCAATTTTCAATACTCTAATCAAATACTTTTGGTTTGATTTTAGCATCAGAGATTCTTCTCCCAGTCACCTTTTGGACTCCATTTTCATGTTCGCCACATTGAAGTAAGATTTGACACACATCATCACATATTCTATTCATTCAATTCTCAATAATCAGATAGAATATTTTTGGTCTGACTTTATCATTTAAGCTTCTTCACCCGGCCACCCCCGAAAGTCTGTTTTCCAGGTTCGCGTCATTGAAGAAAGGTTTGACTATCAGATTACGGTTTGACACACATCATCACCTATTCTATTCACTCAATTTTCAAAAAGCATATAGAATATGTTTGGACTGACTTTGGCATTAGAGATTCTTCCCCCGGCCACCCCTTGGAGGTATGTTTTGCAGGTTCGGCGTATTGAATAAAGGTTCGGCTATCAAATCGCGGTTCAACACGCATCACAGTGTTCATGTCACAAAATTTCTCAAGATTCAACGGTTAAATATTTTAATGATATAATTGATGGTGGTTTTTTTTAGTATTTTTCTAGTTTAGGAGCTAAAACAATGCAAAAAAATAGTTGAGAAGTCAAGATGAGCTATGCTAATAATTTGGGAGTCACTTGCCCATATTTATAACTAAGGGTTTAATGTAGGCTGAAGTATTAGTTGCATGTTTGGGATAAGTCATTTACAAGCAGGGGCGGAGGGACATGGGAGCTGAAGCCCCGCCAAGAATTCTACAAAAGTTGATTCTTTTTTTAAAAAATGTATGGTTTAGCTACCTCAAAAACAATTTATTACATTTCAGCACCCTCAAGAAATTTTGAAAATAATAATAATTTAAGTGAATAATCATATGCTACATGTAATAAATCTATTGGTTCTCTATATTTTTTATCCTCTCATTTTCTAACTTACCTATTTTCTCTCATCACAATCACATTCACACACACAGCTGCTTCTCATTTTCAAATTTTTTAAAAAATTCCCCCTTCCAAAATTCAAAATTTAATCCTTTCACTTCCTTCGTATTTGTATGGAAAGGGAAGGGTTAAATTTTAAATTTCCAACCTCAATAATCTCCTATTACTACTCTACATTCACCCATATGCCCAATTTCTGAGGAGAAATTCAATCTTTAGAAGCAAATCAAGGGTTAGTCTCATTTTTATTTATTTAAAATAAGCATTTTTTATTTATTTATTTTACTACATAGTATAAATAAATATTCTATTTATTATACATGATATGTTAAACATAAATTAGTTATTATGATAAAAATATTGAAGTAGAAAAATTAATTAGAAAGTTATAAGTTGAACTATACCAAAATTACTTCTTATTCACATGAATTCAATTGTACATAAATTAGTTCTTATCAATACAAATTATATTTGGATTATGTTTTTATTAGTTTCAAAAATTACAATTATATAGTTATTTTGTTAGTAACATTTAAATTTCATAAATGATAATTTACTTTGTTTATGTATGTAGGGTATGAAGAGATTTTTTTAACCTACTAAAAGAAATCGTTGTGGAGAGTCTTCTTGTACACCTAATGATGAAATCATGGAAAATTGCTCAAGTGTACAATTTAATATGGATGATATTATTTATGATCTGGGTTAAAGGAAACCAATTCAGGAGTTTGAAAATGTTATTCGAGATCAAATTTGAAGATAGTATATTGTTAAGGGGACTTATCAACCAATTTGTCACAATTACCCAAAAACAAAATTTGGTATTCAAGAAAAGAATTTTCAAGCTAATTAGTATAGAGACTTTCCATGACTAAAATATTGTGTGTCCGAGATGCCGCATTTTGTTTTTGGTGTTATTATTTTCTGCCATCATATAATAAGGGTGGTGCGAATAGTTGACATACCGATGCAAGTATGAGTGTTGAATCTTTTAATGATCAAAGACATAATTTGATAAATGTGTTTCAAGTACATGATTCTACCTCTGAGATTTCTTATCGCACTCGTATAATTGCTATGTTGGATATGACACGAATTCTTTTTAGATACGGGCTATGCTTTTATAGACATGATGAGTCTTCTAGTTTAGTGAATAGAGGTAATTTCTTGAACTGGTCTAAGGTATTGTCAAAACAATGAAGATGTTGTCAAAATTCTTAAGAAAAATGCTCCGAGTAACAATCAAATGACTTCCCCGCCAATTCAGAAAGATCTAGCTTGGGCTTGTTCTGAAGAGGTAACACATTCAATCATTACTGATATTGGTGATACCGTTTTTTCTTTGATGGTTGATGAGTCTCAAGATGTTTCTTTAAAAGAGCAAATGGGAGTTGTTTTTCAATGTGTGAATGAAAAAGGAGAAATCATTGAATGATTTATTGCTACTATACATATTCCACACACTACTTCTATTTCATTGAGAAATTCTTTTGTGACTTTGTTTTTGAAACATGGGTTGTCCTTAGACAAATTGAGAGGATAAGAATAGATAGGAGAATCAACAATTGGAAGAACCTATGGTTACTGCCTCAACATTTTTGGGCAGTTATGAAGCCCACAATACACATCATTAAGCTCATCAAGATCAGACTTTCAAAGTTTTTTGGGGTTCTTCTGAATTAAAAAAGAAAAAATCATGGAAAAATTGGGGAGCTATGTGTTTTCCTGTATCAGAAAATGGATTAGGATTCAGGTGTATTTCTACCATAATTAAGGCCTTCTCGGTCAAACTATGGTGGAAATATTAATCTGCAAAAGCTCCATGGACCTCTTTTATTGCATCTCTTCCTCAGACATAAAAAACTTCACAAAACTGGAAAATAATTTGTCAAGTGAATGTTTTTGCTGAACAACCACTAAATTATTCATGGCAGAAGGGAGTGCAATTTTTGGGACTCAAACTGGGCAGACAGAGGACCTTTAATTGACCTGATTGAACATGAAAAATCAGGAATTCCTTTTAATTGCACTGTGACACACTTCATAGAGTATAAACAGGATTTCTTGCCTCAAATAATTTCACTGATTGACACTTCTTTGAAGGTCTTTCTACAGGATGCAAAATGCAATGCTCACAGGCAGGACAGGCTCATTTGGAAACCATAGATAAGAGGAAATTTCAGCTTCAAATTAGCCTATAATTCACTCAGGGAGCAGAGGGGTAGTTCTATTTCTTTAAAAGCATTATAGAATAGAAGAATACAAAAAAAGTATCAGTTTTTATGTGGAGAACTATGAATTCACTTTTACCTTTTGATAATGATCTCTCATATTTTGGTTTTCATCTTCCTTCTAAGTGTCCTTTTTGTGACAACATAGACTCTTTTGATCATTTTCTGAATGAGTGTATCTTTGCTGGCGAGGTGTGGACTGATATGAATAGAATTATAGGTGTCCAACCACCTATTTTCAGTTCCATCTTGGAAAGAATTTCATTCTATATTACAAAATCAGGTTTAACACAAATACACACTCAAATGATTCACAATATTGTGTCTTTTACCTACTGGACTCTATGGAAAGCTAGGAATAAATTCTTTTTTGAAAATAAAAAAGCACACCATCTCTCTTAATTAGGGACATTAATTTACAATTCATATGCAGCAAAACCATTTTACATCCATCATGATTTTGACATTGAACTTGCATCTGAAGGTATTTCCCTTTATGGTTAAAACCTGCTAAACCAAATATAGTGAGTATAACATGGACAAAAGCCTGCCTCTGGTATAAAATGTAATGTGGATGTCTCATGGGACTCACTCACACAAAAGGCAGGTTTATGAATCATTTTCAGAGATACACATGGTTCCTTTATGGCTGCAATATGTAAATATGCAGATGCTCAATCTCCTGTTTATGCTGAATTGCTTGCTTTTAAACTTGGGGTCACTCAATCATGTGCATATCATGAGCACATTTATATTGAATCTGACTGTCTCCAAGCTGTCAATATGGTTGAAAATCCAGAACAAGCTCACTGGAACCTATTTGAATTAGCTGATGATATTCATACTCAACTTGGCTCTATACATATTACACACATTTTTAGAGAGGCAAACACAGTGGCTGATGCTTTGGCCAAACACACACTATCTGAAAAATGTAGCTCTACTTTCATATTACAGCATAATGTATATTCAGGATTTTCCCAATATTTCAAAACCATTGTGTAACCCGTTTCAAGTGAATGCAAGTTCGCCTTAAATCGCAAGGTAATTTTGCGGTAATTGGGAAACATTTTGGGTAATTGGGAAACATTTTGGGTAATTGGGAATTCACCCACATATACGCCCACACCCAACATAGAATCCTTCCTGGAAAACATTTTGGGTAAAATTCATAAAAATATAAAAATACATTAACGCTCATTTTCCAGTAGTAAATTACGCAACATGTGATATTCATTCAACACTTCACCAAAAATTCATTACACAATAACCTATCGAACTACAAGCTAGTTTACTTTCTCATTAGTTGACCCGCTGACGCAACCGGTAAAATAGTCCGGTGCAACTTCTTTGCCCTTCTTCAACCCGCTTGCACAACCATCCGCTCGCTTAGTCTGAGTTAATCTAGCCGGAGGGTCAACCTCCATGACACCAATGGTCTTTCGACGCTATTTGGTAGCTGGATAAAGATCCATCTTACATTACTCTAACTCCTTAATCGATGATAATGACACCATCTTACCCTGTTCCTGGATCAAACGAGAAGGATGACCATCATCCTTCACATGCTCCGCCAAATCTTCATCCACCAAACGCTTCGCCTTCTCTAGTGCCTTCGCTATAGAAACTTCATTCTCTAGCCCAACAATATTCAAATTAGGCTTCTCCTCACGAATGATCGCCCAATATTTACGCCACCCCACTTCCGCTATCCTGTCATACATAACCGCAAAGAAATCATAGGATCATAGATCTTCAAAATTCTACTACGCGAAGATAATATGGATGAGCAGGTACACCCTCTTTTAGCTTCTCAACCTCAGTATGCAACACATCATTCACAACTTCTTTCTCATGACAAAGACTCCGCGTCTTAGCCAATTCCCTCTCAAGTTCCTCACAAGATTTTAAACTATGTTACAACCGCGCCCTCAGTGACACCAACCGCTCAAGTAGAACACTGACTTTATTTGCATAGTCAACGACATGTTGAACAACTGATGGCATAACACCCCACACATGTGAACCCCAAAATACACCCTTATCACCACAAGTACCACTCGTCATAATAGCACACATAAAACAAATGTTCATACTTTTTTAGCTTACCCTAGTAGATTAGCAAACCGTTGGACATCAATTTCCAATTGCTGAGGAGACTTCACTGCATCAACGGGTGAAGAACCCTTGGTCATGACATAAGGAGTCGCCAACTTTAACACTTTCGAGGTTTCAACATTATGGACCTCCATTCCATCGATCCTGCGTTTAATGCTCCCAACACATGATTTGGCCGCCTTAGTAAAGTGTTGCTGTCGACTTTCCACCAGCTTCTCGTTAGGGCGCCCCTATTTTTCCTTCACCTTCAACTTCGAGCCACCACAACCACTCTCACACTGGCCGCAAGGCAAATCATCATCTTTATTATCAAGGGCTTGCAACGTTATGCTCGACAATGTAATGTCTGCATAATACAACTTTGGACACATGATTAATATAATTCACATTGTCGTGGTATGAACTTCTTGAATAATAGCGATGACTAGGGGTTACTAGGGGTGGCATAATGCATTCCAAACATAATTTGACTTGCACACTCTTGAATGAAAATACAAAAAGGCCATACAAGAGGGTACTGAGAAGGAGTTCTAACCCAAACAGATCTGTTTAAAGATGTTTAAAACACAATAGTATAAATAGAAAAAGGATCGATATATACATATATAGAGTACACAGTTAATTTATTGGTATCTAAGTACATGCCATTTGATAAAGGAAAGTATAACTTACAGATTTAGACTCGGTAGGCTTTGCATACAACCATTGGGGAGACAAAGGAATGCTTTCTATAGAAGCTTGATCTGTTGCAAAGTTAAACAGGAAACCGACATCAAATAGAAAGCCAAGTTAAAATAACTTAGTTTTTCCGGCAAAGGATCAAAATATTGAAAGAGTAAAACATAATAAGCTTTAAGCTTTCATTTGGCTTGTGGTATTTCACTGATGTTTGTTTTGTTTGTTTTTATTTCACTGATGGTATTTCACTGATGTTTAGTAATTTCAAAGCAACACATGGTAAAACAAGTCCTAAATTTTTCCATCAAAACTTCACGAATGAAATCATTTATGATAAACCTATAAACAACAAGAAGGGACCCTGAGTATAAAAGCTCCTCAAAATAAGAGCATAAATCACATATCAAGCAATCTAGCTCCTGATACCACAAAAGAACCAAATATATGTCTTGATTCTTAGATCAGAAATGATGAAGAACACATAGGCCTACATAGTCATACAGTTCAAGAACAAGATTGAGTAAAACAATTTTGATTAATTACTAAGCAATGAATATGTACATCTATGATATATACAGAATATATCAAAACATTTCTTCCAGGCAAAGTGAACAATATAGCAAATTTACACCTCATGAGTTCCGTTTATGTACATTCCGTATGTCACCAGAGGTAAACACATTCACTGATGTAAACCCATACAACTCCTAGAGCCAAATATACTACAAAAAATAGGAAATAAATTGCCGACAAATACGCCTTTCCGGTGGATAAGAAATACAACTGCCCTGATTTGAGATCATAGTAAAACATTACTGATCTCACATCCATAGAAACTTCCAAGTCGGGCACACAGTTGGAGAACAAAAGGGTAAACAAACGACAATGAAATGCAAGTTATACTTTTAGGAACAAAACAACAACAAAATGCAAAGCAATACCAAGATGCTCATCTTCATTCAACATGCTTGCATCATTTACAACCCCTCTCTTATCTATTTTCCTATACAAAAAAAAACCCAACTACTTGTATCAGTAAAAATTGATTTTGAACAAAACCCAACTGAAAAATTGGTGAAGTGAAGTTTCATCATTAAATACCTGTGCGGTGGAGCTTTTGGGAGAAACTGACGCCACAGGAAGAATCAAAGAATGAAGACCTAGGAAGTTAGCAGAGGGATCGACTGCACCCAAAAAAGGTGAAAAAGGTAAGCAGGAAAGTAAATAAAAAGAAAATGGGTCATGAAAAAATCAAACGGGTAAACCAGCTGGTCTGGTCATTTTATCGACAAGCAATTAACCCGCCAATCCAATCCGCCAAATTCATATTTTATAATTATCCATTTGAACCGTTATCTATTCTACCCATGCTTATGCGGGTTTAAAATAAACAACCCGTTTGACCTGCGAGTTATGGGTCAATATTGCCCCCCCTAATGATGACCCTCGTCAGCATTGAATGTTGGGTTGCTTCACCTGCAAGAATTTCCCGGATTGGATCCAAAATAAGGCTCCAATGCTAAATTAAGTATATTGGAATTATATGCGATACTACTTCTCTTGATGTCACTTACCCGGACCCTTTCGTCCCTCAGCTATTTATAGGTCCTTTCTTCCAATAATCTAGGTGACACACACCCATGTAGGTCATGTTTGGGAGAGCTAACGCACTTCCTATGTTGGGCCACAATCTTTAGGTCGTGGTTATTGTTATAGTTATATGCGGCCGTGGCCTAATGCGCGTTTTACACTTTGTTTGTTTGGGCAAAGTTCTGAAGTGCTACCATCGGTTTGTTGGCGTGGGCACCTCGCTTGTGCTTTTCTCAGCTTCATGGGTTGCATATATACCTTATAAGAGTCAGGGGTTGGATAAAAGGCGATGTTTATGCTATTGTGTGATGCTGATGCAGGTTAAACTTTGTGTTTTTTTTCTTGCATATGTTGATTATTGTGAGTCCTTTCACAGATAACTATCAAGGTGGCTGAGTTGGATTTTTTTGGTTGTCGTAATCATTTCAGGGCACTATAATCCAGGTGTTTGATATTCTCAAAACGCCGCTTGTTTGATGACTTTTCAATCTATGTGCGGCGCCTGGATATAGTAACAACTGCGTTGATTAGGTGTATTTGTAATTTTGTCTACAAGGTTTTTGCTATATATATATATGAGTTGAGGCTTCGGGCGTGGCTTATATTTTCTTCCATTTGTACATGAGATATATTGAATTTAGGGTTGTTTTACTTCCCAAAATTGGTGGTGCCACCTTATTTCTGTATTGTCTCCAGATCTTAGGTATGTGCAGTGTTTTTCTCGGGTTGATGTCGATGGTGTGCTTATATGCTTTTCGGAAACTTGTAGGATTTTGATCTCCTCATATGTTTTTTCCCTAGAAATGCATCTTTCTAGAATTATGTTTTCTAGGATAGTTACTTCGCATTGGAGTACAATAGGGCCCAAGGTTGAGGGTGTGACTTCTATTAGCCCACTATCTGCAGCTGTATCGGGGGTTGTATCCACAATGGATGTATGTGTAATTTTGTCTACAGGGTTTCTGCTATATATATGAGTTGAGGTTTCGGGCGTGGCTTATCTTTTCTTCCACTTGTACAGGAGATATTTTGAATTTAGGGCTATTTTACTTCCTAAAACTGGTGGTGCCACATTGTTTCAATATTGTCTCCAGATCTTAGGTATGTGCGGTGTTTTTCTCGGGTTGATGTCGGTGGTGTGCTTATATGCTTTTCGGAAACTTGTAGGATTTTGATATCCTCATATGTATTTTTTCCCAGAAATGGATCTTTCTGGAATTACGTTTTCTAGGATAGTTACTTCGCATTGGAGTAAAATAGGGCCCAAGGTTGAGGGTGAAACTTCTGTTAGCCCACTATCTGCAGCTGTATCGGGGGTTGTGGCAATAATGGGTGTATTTGTAATTTTGTCTACAGGGTTTCTGCTATATATATGTGAGTTGAGGCTTCGGGCGTGTCTTATCTTTTCTCCCATTTGTACAGGAAATATTTTGAATTTAGGGCTGTTTTACTTCCCAAAACTGGTGGTGCCACCTTGTTTCTGTATTGTCTCCAGATCTTAGGTATGTGCGGTGTTTTTATCGGGTTGATGCCGGTGGTGTGTTTATATGCTTTTTGGAAACTTGTAGGATTTTGATCTCCTTATATGTTTTTTCCCAGAAATGGATCTTTCTAGAATTATGTTTTCTAGGATAGTTACTTCGCAATGGAGTAAAATAAGGCCTACGGTTGAGGGTGAAATTTCTGTTAGCCTACCATCTGCAGCTGTATCGGGGGTTGTGGCCACAATGGCTGATAAGTTGTTTGTCTCCGAGTAATTTCCTCAAAATTTAGGCAGTAGTCATAAACAGGAGTTTCTTTTATTGGGTGTTGATGGATTTATTGCTAGTCCCTATGACTTGGTTAAGGTGTCCTCGAAGACACAACAACAAACTATCTGTTGCAATGATCAGGAAGGTGTGACCGCAATATTTGTACGTGGAAATGAGGCCATG
This sequence comes from Rubia tinctorum, assembly GCA_032355605.1. NCBI lineage: Eukaryota > Viridiplantae > Streptophyta > Magnoliopsida > Gentianales > Rubiaceae > Rubia > Rubia tinctorum. The sequence continues at coordinate 14,048 of JAULKM010156935.1, forward strand.
CCCGAGAAATATTTCTCGATACATTGATATCTGGTTATTTCTTGATGGGTTCATGGTTTTGTCGTGTTAGAGTTATTTGTAGTTATCTTAATGTTTATAGGGTTTCGACAATTTATCTGCTCTAGAGCATCGATTTATGGAGCTTGAACCTGCCATTATGGATGTTGGCAGTCTTATGGTTGAGCTTGAGAGAGCTAATGATCGTCTTCATTTTTCCGAGAAGGAGGTGCAATGGTAACGAGTAGGGGTGTTCGTCGGTCCAAAACCGGACCGAAACCGGTTAGGACCTGAACTGAAATTACAAAAAAGTTTGGGCCGAGAACCGGACCGGTTGGTGATTATTTAGGATTGGGACCGGACCAGAATTATTTCGATTTTGGACCGGTACGGGCCGGTTGGACCGGATTTTAGTAAAATTTATTCTTCTATAAAAAAATTGGTGTTGGAAAAATTATAATTAAAAATTTTCTTTTAAATGATAGTAAACTAGAAGTTAATTAGAAAAATATTTTCTTCGAAATATGGAAGAATACAAGCCCAAAGGAAATAAATCTAAACTAGTACAAAAATTTATTATAAATACATTAAAAATACATACATAAGAGTAAGTTACCCGTCCATCCGGTCCGGACCAGAAAAATCCAGTCTTGGACCGGACATGATCGGAACCTAGAATCTTAAAAATCTTGGACCGAAGATCGGACGGGAATTCTATATATCCGGTTCTGGTCTTTTTATTCCTGTCCAGTTTGGTCCATTTTACCGGTTCAGACCGGTTCATGAACACCCCTAGTAACGAGATGAGAATGCATTTAAAAGGTGTGGGTTTTAATGCTTTTGGGTATGCATGGCCTTTGGTTCACTAGATCCTGATGACTTAGGGTTTCTTTGATTTTATTGTTGAGGTCGAGGATGCCATATGTGAGATTGAGAGGTATTGTAGGTATGAAAAAGTGCGATCTTCGAATCCTTGGAGTGTGCGCAATCTGCCTCTTATATCGGAGATAAATCAAGGTCTTAGCTGGTGTCAGTGCAAAGTGAGCCAGTTGTACCGATTAAATGATGTGCACTCCGCAGGGTCGTTAACAAACCAACCGTTTGGGAGATCAATTACCAGCGGATTGCTGGGAGATTAAAGATAATATTTATATGTTGCGCCCGTGCTCACTACCAACTACAAGAGAGTACCTAGTGGAAAGTTTGAGGTTGTCCACATAGATGCTAGAATTCGAGAGTTAACTATACACAACTCACAATCGGGCGTTACTTCAATTGTGTTTTGGGAATTACTAGTGCTATTAACATAGGATTGGGGTTTTTAGTCTAAAAACTATTAAGCATGAAAATCATAGAGATTAAAATAATTAACTAGGCTTGGGGAATATTTGCCTAACATAACTGATGAATGAATTTGATCTTAGATTCTATCACATATAAGACATATAAACCTTTCTCATGCCTATGTCACGTAGTGTGGATGATAGTTGGTCATTCCCAATGTCTACCACACAAAGGTTCATCAGCATCTTATAGTATCACCACCGCCTCCGTCATTAGAGACGGGCTTTCATCACGCTTACAGATACCACAATTCCTTCCCCATAAAACTCATTCTGAATGATAATACGCCCCTCTTAAAAGGATCAAGTTCCTGAGCAGTCGCTTTGCATAGGTAGCAACCGTAGGTACGAGAGTAAGGAAGATACATCCCAGACACTCCACTATGGACGCTTCTCCCTAGGCCTATAGAGGCAAAGGAATCAGCATCTCATGATAACTCTAGAATTGAAACGACTATGGTTGCTATATGACAACCCTAGTTGCGATAAACTATCATGCTCATTCGATTAGGGTACATCGAGGGTGCATTGCACCCCCATTAAGGGTATCTTCTTCCCTACCATGAATTATTATTACACTATGATTCAATCAATCTAGGCTCTAACAATTAGAACGGTACTCTCGATCATACATGCATGTACTCATATCGACGACACTTAAAAACCTACAATAGGCCTAACCCAACTCTCCCACGGTTGTAGAAAACAAGCCTAAAATGACAACATATCATATATGAACTAAGGTGCATCATAAAATATACATAACATGCAACTTACAATAATATAAAGCACAAGTCAAACATAAATATTCATAGACATAAAAGATAGGAAGATCTAGAATCTCACAAAATCATCACCTAGTCATGAATATAAATAGATCTCCAAGTAATTACACTATTCCATGGACATTGAACCCAATAAAATCACTGGATTCAATGCCATAGACATAAACTAGGAATAGTTCTCTCTCTCTCTCTCTCTCTCTCTCCCTACTCTTAGATCTGGGAATTAGAAATTACAAATTATGAAGGCTCTTTAAACTCTAATAGACTAGTGCTCTTTATATAGTCGGTGGAAATGAGACTTAGAAAATCCCAAAACAAAGGGAAACCCTAGCAGCCATGTTGGCACGGGCCGTGCAATAGCACATGCCTTGTGAAAAAGTACACGGGTCGCTGACTGGAAACATTCCCCGCCAAAATGATCGCGCAACCCATACAAAGGAGCACGGGCCATCGACTGGAGAGTATTCTTAGCGGTCTGAGCGGCGCGGCCCATGTAGATGCACGCAGGCCCCTGTCTGGAGTTTTAGTCTTTAACTTCTGATGATGCGACCGTGCAATTGGTCCTAAACCACAGATTAGAGGTCTGGGTCTTCACCATATGGAGGCACAGGCCTTGCAAAAGCACACGACCCACACGAAGACTTAGTCTCAAAAGCCACTTGTTTGGCACCAGCCTTGTAAATGTACATGGGCTATGCCAGTCTTTTATTTCTTTCGGACTTTGAATATTTTTCTTCGGCGCATCCAATCTTCTACCATGTTTAAGAATGTGGCCTTCAGTCTAGTACCATTTTTGCGATTGGCCTTTAACCATCTTCTACCATTCTTGCAAATGGCCTTCATAAAACTACTCTGAAGTTCTTACAAGGATGATGCTAAATAAGTTCACAAAATAGAATCTAGATGCTTGTAAGGACATAGAGTTCATTAGATCTGAATAAGCTACAAAATGAGGGATTTAGATAGGAAGATCACAAACAATCATCTAAACCCTTTCAGATTGAAACTGACCACAATATAGCAATCTACCATAAAAAAGATAAACAAAAGATACATTTAATGCGTTAGGAAATATATGAATTTTACGTCTTATCAGTAAAGATGGATGATTTTGGATGTTCATGTCCGCTGCTTAACTATTTGGAGAGTTTGCCTAACCTTCTTAGCTTAGAGAGATTTTTAATTGTGTGGTTGACATGCATGATCCTCCTTCACTTGTGTGAATGATGTTGTGGAGATCGATAAGGAGGAATATTTGTTGAACGATCACGTCTGTGGTTGTGTTATCTACTTTGTTAGGGCTTTTATAGTGGTTGTACTTATATTTTCTAGATATTTGTTGTCATAACTTTATGTAATTTTCACTTAGATGGTGTTTCCTATTATTTGATTTGATGTCTTCTGTTACTTTGTAGGTGTTGATTATGTTTGGAGGAGATAGTTCTTTTCCTGTCGTTGAGGGGACTCGCCTTCTAAACCTTCGTCAATATTTAAAATTTCAAAAGGTTGTTCAGATCATGCTATCTATGATTGGCCAGTTCAAGGCTGTGTGGTTTGAGCTTCCAATTTGGGGCAACCCTTCCCAAAGCTGCAGAATTTGAAGACTGGGTAGTGTGCTCTTGGTGTCATAACGTATGATAATTTTGAGTCTTGTGCGGGTAATTTTCCGCTCCGTGGGGTTGGTGAGTTGGCGAGAATCATCCAATATTGTCTTGATGACCTTAGGGAGTTTTGAGGTTTATGGGGATTTTAGGGTGGGTAGGTCCGTTGAGGATGTGCTGGTTTGGTGTTTAGACTTAGCATCATTCTTGGTCGAAAAGAAGGATGTATATGAATCTTGTATCAATAAGTTAATGGATGATTATCAATATCTAAGTTTTTTTAATGTTTAGCATTGAGATGATCTAGTGAGTCTGCTTTGGCAGGTGAAGGACTAGAGGCAAGTTCTGAAGTCCACTGTTGCTCAATTGCAGCATAAAAGTTGAATCTTGGATAAAACCATGGCATATGTGGAGAAGGAGTATCAGAAGTTAAATGCTGTCAGATAGGAGTTGTCGTTTGCTCAGGCTTTAGCTATTGAATGGAAATCTTAGTATGATTTTCAAGTAGCATTGAACATGAGTTTAAAAGAGGATAATTAAAGGGTTTTTTTATGAGAATCAAAGTTTGACTGTGGTTAACTGTGAAGTTATCTGTGATGTTGATGCATCTTTCTAGTTGTTAGGTGTGCACTGTTTGCGTGGAGATTCAGATGGAATGGGCAGCTTTATTGTGGTCCCAAATTGTTTTTGGATATTCGCCTAGAAATATGAGCATACATAAAAAGCTCGAGGATGGAAATGATGCTCCGTACCAATGTGTGTAAATATATCAAAAGATCGTTGAGCTGATGAGTTATTAGCACGATCGCGAGGAGTACAACCTAATCAAAGATTGTAAGGTCTATTATGACAGATATCCGGATCATGCAGTGGTTGAACCAACGTAGCCATCGTGCTAATGGGAATATGAAGTATCCACTTACGATATATTAGAATATGAAAAGTAGGGTAGTGCTGGTAGTATTAGAAATGTCGTACCTTAAGGGTTGAAATTGCTAAAAGGTTGGGCTGAGCCTTGTACCTTTGTTATTTTGTATGAGATTCTCCTTGTAATTGGAACAGTGTATCAGGACTTCCTATTTTATATTTTTGTTTGAGAATGTACCTTCTTTGTGATGTATCCGCCTGTTAGTGCTGGCCCATTTTTCCACTAGAGAGACACGTGCCACACCCTTATTGGGTCACGTGTCACGCATGCGCCTAGTTTTTTTAATTCACGCGTGGGACACGTGCCACCATATAATTGGGACACGTGTCCAAACATTCATCAATACTTTTAAAAAAAAACTGAACGCCTGGGATACGTGTCACCTTTCGGTTGTGACAAATGACCCTACAACTATTTTCTTTCCTAGTGGATCGGATTGGGACACGTTGCCCAATTCGATGATACCACGTGTCCTAACAGTTATTTTTCAAAATCCTACATTTTTTTAAATTTAAATTTTTTCCAATCCTCTCCAAAATTTTTTACCTATAAATAGAGCCATATGAAAACAATTTTATCACACTACCAATTCCAAAGTACCTCATTTCCTCTTCCCCAAAATTCCTCTCCAAGATTCTTCTCCGAAATTCAATTTAATTTCAATAACTTGAAATGGATTCACGAAGAGTTTTGAAGGGGAAGGATAAAGTAAATCCAAATTCTTCTAAATCTAAAAATTTGTCGGCAAATCCAAATGTTTGTCAAAATTTGGAAAATCCAAATTTTTTCGAAAACTCTCCAAACTTCCCTCCCAATTTATATATGAATTCCCAACATACATACAGAAATTTCCAAAATCAATATCACTCATATCAAAATGCATACACGAACTATCCATACCCGAACCAATTTTCCCAAAATCCACAATTGAATTATCAAAATTCACATCCAAATTTTGTTAGCCAAAACTTTTATTCTCCACATCTTGAATCTATTAATGAATCGAGATCGTTTTTACATCAAGGAGGGCAGGGTACAATTGATCAATATGGTCGACAACTCGAATGTCACAATATTCTGTATGGTAAGCCACATTTTAAATTATTATTTTTATTATATTTTTATTCTTGGAATATTATTTATATGTAAATTAGCAGCATATGTAAAATAGTTTATGTAAATTAATATATTTAAATTAAATTAATTTATCTAAACTTGGAAATAAATAAATTTCAATTTAAGTAGTTTATGTAAATTAGTTTATTTGAATTAGTATTTGTGAATCACTCCATGTCAATTTATTATGTGTTAACATTAGTAAATTTAAAATTTTATTTTTATTGTTAAATATTTTTATATGTAAATTAGCATATGTAAAATAGATTATGTAAATTAGTATATTGAAATTAAATTAATTTAACTAGACTAGTTTATGTTAAATATTAAAATTTATATAAGTATATTTAAATTTAATGAGTTTATTTGAATTAGTAATTGTGAATTAGTCTATGTCAATTTATAAGTATGTGTTAACATTAGTAAATTTAAAATATTATTATTGTTAAATTCTTTATATGTAAAGCTTATACATGTATATCAATAGGCACGTGGAGTGTTTGTTGATAGTATTTTGGACATTAAAAAAATGAATTATTCATTTAGAAAATAAAGTTCGTGAAGAAAGTGATGAAGTAGTAAAAGTGTTTGGGAATGAAGACATAAATAATAATGTAACACCCCAAATCCACGACCCACTTTCTTAACACACGTATCGGGTCGGACTGGGCGCGCTACCCAGAATCCAACGAATCGGATTACTCTAATGCAGTAACGAGCAAATACAGTTATGCGGAAGCAATTTAGAAAATTCAAAACCTAACTTACTATTACAGTGAAATTCTTAATACCAGTATTAAACATGAGCTTTAAGTAAATTACAAACGAAAGTTCTAAAGGATCCGGTAAAGATCAGTTTTATATTAATATTTTACATAACTATAATACAGTCCCAAAAGATTCTTAAGTTCACGTAGGATCCTTCCCCAACAGAAGTAAAGGCACCAGTGCACTTCACTCTAACTGTTCAGCTACACATGTTAGTGTTGTTTAAACTAGAGTAAGCTCCTTGCTTTGTGAGCTTCCATCGTCAATATTTACCGAATTTAATTTAGTGATCACATAATGCAAATAACCACAAAGATCCTAGCACATAGTAAAAGAATACAGGTGGGTTATGCCAAGACGCAGTCAAGTTCCGATATGATTACTATGACTGTTTCTATCCAAACAGTTAAATTTCCCCATATTTTATTTGTAAGAAAGAACAGGAAGGGAAATATTTCTTCAAAAGCCGACTTTACTTGGCCAACCTAGTGGTGCCTTTCATTTAGGCACACTTCTCAAGACATGGCTACATAAGGAAGCCATGCTCCCTCTGTCCCAGACCAAGCTGCAGAGATAGGGAGTTGGTCTCAAAATTTTGACCCTTTTTTATCATTATAATGACATGCAGTAGTATTGTTCAGGTGGGTGAACAATGCTGAATTTCAGAAAAATATACAATACTAAATCCAAAATTTACAGCTTAAGCTTTGGAGCCAAAAATTAACTTTTACACATTTCCCTCCTTCAATTTGGAGGGAACTTTCTGAACTATAGGAGTACAGTACATGAAAATTCCTGACTACCAACCCTTTATATATTCACTACCTTTATGCTATCCACTACCCCAAACCAAAAAAATTTCCATTCATGCTCTCAGAAAACATTCCTTCCGCAGGCATACCAGAGCTGTGAAAGCTCTGGTTCTATATAGGAGCTGCTGCATCATCAGTGAGCTGGAAAAGGGAAGCAACAACTTGTAGTATCTATTCAGGGGCACAGGAAGGGGCAGCAATAGAATTCAGCAAGAATTTTGAAGGGCATGCAGCGGCAATTTTCATCCATTTCTGCAAGTACATGAAGCAGCAACCAGTCATAAGGTCATAAAGATGAAACACAAAAATCAAACAGGTGAAGAGAGGCAAGCTTTGGCAGAGTTCTTGCTTCTTCACCAAAATAATGGGATGATAGGGCACAGTAAAAGAATTGAAGAAACATCAAGATGAGAGGTATCCATTCGAACTGTAAGCACAATGTGGTCTAGAGTTAAGAAACAGTTAACACCAGGTGTTCCAGTTGATGTTAGAACCATGAAAAGGGGCAGACCTGGACTAGGGAAGAAGGAATTGGACCTGGAAACTTTGAAGGCCTTACCATTGACCAAAAGAAGAACTGTTCGAGACACCGGAGCAACACTTCATGTGGGAAAAAACCATTCAAAGGTTGCAGCGAATAACATAAAGAGCCACACCAATGCCATCAAGCCGCTGTTGACCCTCAAATGCAAAGAAGAGAGGTTACAATTCTAATTAGCTCAACTCATACCTCAGTATTTGCAATTTACAAACATTTATAATGTGATTCACTTGGATGAAAAATGGTTTTACCTTACAAAGCCATCCATTAGGTATTTGCTTGCCCCTGATGAAACCTATCCGTATAGGACAGCTCACCATAAAGCTCACATACCCAAACTCAGCTTCCTATGTGTAATTTCTAGACCAGTCATAGATGACCATGGAACTGTCCTCTTTGATGAGAAAATAGGTATGTTCCCATTTTTTGAATACATATCTGCCAAAAACAAAAGCAAAAATATACCAGCGGGAACAATAATCACCACTCCAGTAGTGTCAATCACTTACGATGTCACAAAAAAACTTGTGATAGAGAAGGTAATCCTAGCCATAGAAAGGTAGTGGCCATGCTTTCTAAGTAATGACATAGTTCTACACCAAGCCAATGGCACACCACATGTAAAAAACAACGATGCTGAATTTAGAGTAGTTGCTAGCTCAGATGGGTTCAACATGATAGTTATTTGCCAGCCACCAAACTCATTGGACTTGAATGTTTTGGACCTAGGCCTTTTTAATTCTATCCAATCCCTACAATATGAATGTGTGTCTAACACCCTAGATGAGCTACTCAATGCTGTAAACCAAGCTTTTGATGCTAAAACACCCCGGAGACTCAACAAGGTTTTCTTATCCTACCAAAATGTCATGTTGGAAATAATGAAGGTGCGCAGTGGGAACAACTATAAAGTACCAAACATGGGAAAAGATCATCTTGAAAGGGTAGGTTTACTACCAAGAGTACTAACGGCAGATGGGGAGGTTGTTCTAGCATGCATACAACACTTGATCCAAGTAAACAAAACAGAAAATATTTGGCCTCTAATGTAAGAAATGGGAGTTGGAATGCCAGCTACCGGAGGGGGATGAAGGTGTTTAGAAAAAGGTTTTGGAATTTTGTACACTAAGCAAGGCATAAACACGTCTTTTGTATGTAACACATGTTTATTGTACAATCTTCTTTTGAAAAACATTGTGAAACAATCAATGCAAGTATTGGTTTAGTGAAAAAGCTGAAGTCCATATAAAAAAATTCAAGTCCATTAGTGAATGCCCTGCCAGATGCTTAACAACATGGTTGCATTTTATTTTCTCAAGCATATATCATCACAGATTACAGTAATGCCCTGCCGGATGCCTAATAGTAGGGCTGCATTAAAAAAACATATCATCACAGCTAGCAAGGTACCACAACACAATGCATTCTATCATGTGGTTTAGCTTTGAGAAACACATGAGCATAAATTTCCATGTCGGCAATGCTATGAACGTGATGGAAGTACCACATAAGCATAAGGCCGATAAGGCCATCACAACAGCAAATAAAAATAAGACCGGCAAGGCCATCATAGCAGGAGATAAATTTAGTGCCGATAAGGCCATAACAGCAGCAGGTAAATATAAAGCCAGCAAGGCCACACTCACACAACATCATAAATTTCACTTAAATGGAGCAGCAACAAGGAGATTCACATGAAAGCATGAAATGCATATTAGGATGGCAAGGCCAGTGATATAGCACAAAATTAGCAACAAATATGTTTTTATCCGGTTATGTCAAAGTACAGAACCAACAGTAAAAAAAATTTAACAACAGAACATCATCAACAACAACTATGTTTTCCCATTCCCTGTGAAATAATAAACAGTTAGCATTATCAATGTGAAAATTCTAAACAGTAACAGAAAAATGAATGAAAAAAGAATTTTCATCAGGTTTCTCTGATACACCTTTAACCAATTTTTCACCAGAACCAGATTAAGGTTTCTATCTTTCAGTATCAATAGCAGCCCACTCGGAAATTATAACACGTATGCAAGCTGCTTGAGATGGATAACCAAGGCAAGGCATCTTTTTTTTATTGGTTTCTTCGGTGGGTTTAAGTAAGGGACCTCTATTTTAGGTTCGACTGAGGGTTCAGGGATTTGGAACTAGGATTGTTCAGATTTAGTGGAAGGCATAAACCATGGAGAGAAGGGGCTCCAATGAGTTAGGGGAGTAAGATCTCCCAAGGAATCACTCAGGGTCCAGTCAAGATCTCCTTGTCTGACCCGGGATAAAATGGGTATAGGAGGGGCCTCAACTGGGCCAGGTTATGAGGTTTTAGGACTTGGTTCACATAGTCTGACCCTTTCCTCATCATCGATCATTAACCAAAAAGAGCTTCCAAGAAAGAAGAACTAGTTAGCAAAAAATAAAATGCAAGGATCTACGGGTAATGTACAACCCTAAAAAAGAAAGTAGTAACAGAAAAGCATGATTACCGGGAGCTTTTAACTTTTTGTCTTTGTCAGAATTAAGAACACAACCGCGGAGGGAGTTCCAGATCTGAGAAATTTAAACTTTAACATGTCAGAAAGCAGTGAAGCAAAAAAAATCCTGACATCGAAAGCAATTGGAAAGTCAAAGGAAAACACTTGCAAAAATGAAGCATATAAATGGTCACAAAATATAAGGATTTACGGGTAATTCATAGCCCTAAACATGAAAGCAGTAAAAGGAAAGAATAAGAAAAAGGAGCACTTAACTTTTGTTTCGGTTAGAACAAGAAATCATCAGTGGACGGACTTCCAGACCTGAGGATTTGAAACTTTAACATGTCAAAAGGGAGTGAAGCATAAAAGAACCTAAAATCAAAAGCACTTGAAAAATGGAACAAAACCAGCAGCGACAATGAAGCTTAAAACCACTTGGGAAATAGCATAAAAATCAAGCACAAAAGCATGGGAAGGAACTGAAAATTTGAAGCATAAAAGCACTCCGAAATTGAACAAAAACCGTATAATCATAAGCTTGAAAACATGAAACCCTTACATTTTTTGTGTTCTAATATCACAAGGAACGTTTATCAACTTAGATCTGTAAAGTTAAACACAAAAATCAAATAGAGTCAAAAATTTTCTTCAAATCGGACTTCCAAAAATTAGGGTTTTTGATAACATTTGAAACAAACCCTAAAAAAATTGATCCAAATGAAGATAACCTTCATTTCATGACTAAAACCAGTTCCAATAACCTTCAGATTTCAATGACGAAATCGATTTTAAGGTGGAAAGGCCCTGGAATGAGACGAGTCAAGAGTAGGGCTTCGGGGATGACAAAAAAAAGAGAGAGAACGGAAAAAAATAGAGAGAAAAAAGTGCTCTGGAGAATGGAGAGCATGTGATTTACTTTATGTGGAGAAAAGTTAAAACGTTGGAGTAAATGCGTATTGAAAACGGATGGAAGAGCATTGAAAATAGATGGTTGGAAAGATCAAAAGCTTGTGAAGGAATCTTTGGGAAGAACAGAAACATGTGAAGGCTGACAAAAAAACGAGAAAAATTCAAATGTCGGATTTGGGCCTTAGTTATAACCCATTCCAGACTTAGTTTGGGTCAAACCAAACTTGGACTCTAATTAGAATAGGCTCATTGGAATCTAATAATCAACTAAACACAACTGCAATCGGGTCGTTAATTCGATTTTGCGTTAGGAATAATCAGTGTTGCTAAAAAGGTTTTCGGGGGGGGGGGGGGGGGGAAAAAAAAGAAAAAATT
>JAULKM010156936.1:0-16745 GCA_032355605.1 Rubia tinctorum
TATTTTTAAATAATTGTACTTAGACCCTCCGTCTCACCAAAAGAATGAGTGAGACCGTCTCACTCAAGTCTTTGTATTTTACTTATGTGTTGAACACTCTTTAATCGTATTGTTATTTATAAAAAGTGCGTCTTTTGAAAGACGACATTTCCATAAGTTATGGAATAACTAGGGTGTAAACTTTAAATTAAATGAATTCAAGATAAAACTTTTGGGTTGTATTAATCGGATCATAAATTTATAACTATTTCACGTTGCATAATAAATTTTTAATATTACAACTAAAACATTTTACGTTTCTATAATTCTAATTCAACTCCGTCTTTCCATATGTCTATGAAAAATTTATCTTTCCCGAAACTTTGTCATTTATAAATGATCTATTTTAAAGTATAAATTATTTTTGCATAAAAGCAAAACAGATCTCACTTTTCTTTCAAAATAAGTAAGATTTAAACATAAGCACATCTCCTCAAATGCGCACTAAATTACGCCTTATTTTTACTACTTTACTTCTTGTATTTATCATTTATAAACCTTTTGTATTTTAATAAATTAAAAAGTATTGGAGGTCACGGTGGTGGCAGTAGTTTGCAAAGGCCGCATATCTAAATTTTACCGGTGCTGAGTTTCAGACTGGAAGAAATCACAACTTTAAATTTCACCACGGTGGTGGGAAGTATGGATCGTGGTGGGAAGGGGCCATGGTGGTAGTGATAGGGGGAGGTGGTGGTGGTGGCAGTTTGTGAATGCCGCGAATCTGGATTTTGCTGGTGGTAGATTTCGGCCAAAGAAAAATTCGTGTATCTCGATTTTTCGTCAGTGGTGGTGGGAAAGGTGGACCATGGTGTGGCAGTGATAGAAGAGCGTTATGGGGAGGGGTGGTGGTTTGGGAGGTGGTGACAGGTGGGTTTGGGTCGAAAGGTAGTGGTGGTGGTGGTGGTGGCGGCGGCGATTGAGGAAATGTTGTAAATTTCGGTAGGGATGGAATATAGAGGAGGTTTCATGTCGTGCTTGTGTCGTATTATTCAAATAAAAGTCAGTTCGCTGCCCGTCCATGTGCTTTGTTTTTTCATATCGTGTCGTGCTCATTCCACATGTTCAATTGTGTCGTACTTGTTTAATTGAGTTTACTCAGCGAACTAAATTTAGCCATTTATCTAATGATTTTTTAATAAAATATAATTTTTAGCACATACATAATAAATGTCAATAAAATTATTTATATAAGATATTTTTAAAATATTATACTTTATTGTAAAATATTGTAAGTTGAACTGTTATAAAAATAATAAAAGTTGAAATTCTAAGTTAGAAGTTGAACAATTTGAAATTTCAAGTTATTTTATTCATTCATCAATATATCATAATTAATTACATTGTTTAATCAATTGAATTTAATTAACTACATCTTTCTATTTTAACTCACATTTTTTATAACAGTTCCAACTTAAAATTCATTACATTTTATCACAACATATTATCGTATTTAACTAATAAATAGTACAAATGAATAATTTATTTGATTCATTTTCATTTGGAAGTCATTTTATAAAATATATTTTATCTAATATAATATATAATTAAGCAACTCCATTAAATCACCAATGTGATATATTGAATTTGTGGTTTAAAAATGACCTAAAAACCCGAATGTCTTGGGTTTAATTCATTTTTATTGAGATGGATAACCACAGATTTTTTTGAAACCAATTATAAACTGCCATAATTTATACTCGTGCGAACCTTTTGAGTTGGGTCTGTGCCATTCCCATTCCCGCAATTCTGCTCAACTCACAGCCGAGTTCCATCACGAAACTCGATTGCTCGGCCCTGAATCGTGTTCAGGTGTCAAAGGTGCTCATGTCGTACGAGTTTAATATCAAGTAGGGTATATGTCGTCCGCTAGCGGCCCAACCTGATTGCCAACCCTAATGGAATCGGCTGCAAATAACAGCTATGAGGGAAGGTGAGGTGATTTTTTATATAATTAAAAATCAATTTTATACTTATTTTTATATATTAAGGCGTAATGTAATAAAATATAAAATATTATCTTACAACATCCTATAATTTTAGATAATATTTAGAGATAAGTTACTTTTTAAAATTAAATACTTCCACGTTCTTCTGTAAATGACACCATATGTTTAATTGTTTGGATTTAGGTGAATGAAATGAGTAAATGAAATTGAATTTAGAAAATCAAAAGTAGAATAAGTGGATTAAATAGAAGTAATCTTATCAAAAATAGAAAATGTGAAAATGTCAACGAAATAACCCAAAAAGAGTATGCCATATATGAGGAACGAAGGGAGTATTGATATTTCTATATTTAATTAATTGATATCCTCAAATGAAAACCTTACCAAATTCCCTGCAAATTTTAAAAATTGTATTCTAAATTTTAGCTACATATTACTATTGGAGTATCATTACGCGTTGCGCGATATCAGTAATTTAAATATTGACATTAAATTTTATTTAAAATTTTAAAATTTAGTCATTTAAAGAAAATTATATGAGTTATGAAATGAAATAATTAATTTAGTTAGAAACCGTAAATATTGAATACAATAAAAATCAATTATTTTTATAATACTTCATTCAAATTATTTATAAAGTAATTATATATATATGTTGAGATTCATTTTAAAACGTTATCATAATTATATTTATCTCATTGAAATAAATAAAAGTAAATGTCAAATGATCTTATTAGTCTCACTAATCATAAAATGTCCTCATTTAACAATTAATCGATCTAAAACAAGACTTTGTCATACATTAATAAATAAATAAATAATATGTATACATATGTCTATCAAGACTAGAGTACTATATCATTGTATTAAAAAAATGAACATTTATTATTTCAGATTATGTGTTTATTTGGATTTTCTTTAGTGGGTGTGTTAGGTGAGAACACTCTTATGTGAGAACACATCCAAACCATACAATCATTTAATCTAATGGCCTCAATTTATTCACTGTTTGCCGAAATATAAGTCTCGGTCCATTAGTTTGGACCATAGCCCATTTAATCTGCACGGAGACCATTCTTTTTATATACTTTTCCAATAAAAACATATTTTCTGGTGCATTGTTTTTTTTTTGTTTAATCAAAAGTGTATTGTTTAATAATTAGTATAACATCACTTTTTGCGTTGCATATGTTATTCTTCTTGCTATATATGGAATTAATATGACTCTTGTTTTCCTTTTTATTCTCTAACATCTTTTTATTCTCTAACATATGATATCATTGAATTTCATTTCGCACACTAACATAGAAACACCTATAAATTACATTTGAATTATTTACAAGTATTGGTTGAATCACCTACGAATTGTACTCTAAACACTAGGTTGTTATCGTAGCATGCACATGTTATAAAAGAAGCACCTACGGATTATATTTGAAGCACACACAAGTGATGGTTAAAATACCTATGAGTTGAACTCTAAGCACCTAGTTGTTTTTGTATCACATTCAAATTATAAAAGAACTATATTTGAAACACTTATAAGCGATGGTAGAAGCACCTATAAATTATACTCTAAGCACCAAATTGTTTTTATATCACAACTAAATTATAAAAGAAACACGTACTAGTTACATCTGAATCATTTACAAGCAACGATTGAAATAACTAAAAGGTATACTATAAACACTAAATTATTTTTGTTTTTCACCTATGAACATCAATGCACCCGTGGGAATGGTTGGAATGAATTTCATGCATTATTAGTGGGAATGAATTTCATGCATCTTGTACTTAAAGCTGAAACAGTGGTACAAGGAAAGGGGAAAGGGGAAATGGAAACCAGGCGCAATGTCAAAGTTAGATGAGGATCCACGTATTTGCAATAAATTAGATATAAATTTAGATTTTCTCCTAAAATCTGAACAGTTAATGTAATTAAACCAATGGTCAGGATGTGTTCTCACATAAATGAATGTTCTCACATAAGTGAGTGTTTTCACATAAGATAGGTGTTCTCACTTGATCCCAATTATATATATAAACATATATATGGTTTTAAATATATCTTTAGAAGATATATATATTTTAACAAGTATGATTGATTATATATAGTAAAGAATTAAAACCAGTAACAAATTATATTATTAGTATGTTAACAAGTTATGATTGATTATGTGTAGTAAACAATTAAAATCAGTAATATATTATAATATTATTATGTTATTTTTAGACAACTTGAGTTTAGATTAGTCAAAATGACTTCAATATACCCGGTTGACAGCACCATCCAAAAGCAAATAATTTCTATTATTTTTGTGTTAGGGATAAAGAACTAAAACCAATAACAGATTATAATATTAGTATGTTGACAAATTACGATTGATTATATATAGTAAACAATTAAAATCAGTAACATATTACAATATTATTGTGTTATTTTTAGACAACTTGGGTTTAGATTAATCAACTTCAATATATCCGGTTGACAGCACCATCCAAAAGCAAATAATTTCTATTATATGGTGATTGGGATAAACACCTTAATTGCTTGATATAATGATCAAAACAATACATTTTTAAAGAGAATGTTTTCTATCATACTCTGACACTTAGACCAATCAGGACAAACTTCATTCATATAGCTTTTAGGGATAGATTATAATTATTTATATTTGAGTATATATTCTAAACACAGAGCTTTGTGTTAGATTGCCTAACCATTATATGATGTCATTTTATATTTAATATAACTAATGAGATTATTTAATATTTGTTACATTTATCGTAACGAGATTCCCATAACTTTGGGAAAGTTGTGAAAGCTAGTATTATATATTTGGAAGTCATAAATGCCTATCTTTGTACTCTGAATATCTCATCCAATCTGAAAGAGTGTGCAATGGGGCTAGGCTAGCGGATACTTGAGTTGCTTATCAAGTGCATTGGTCTTGAACTGAAATGAAAGGTGAAATTGGAGGAAAGCATTGGGGGGGGGGGGGGTTAGGCATGTTTATCAGAGCAAAATGTTATAATTGACAAGTTGAAAGTGCAGTTGATAATGCGGCTATCAATAGAACGACGTAAGTTTTTTGGTGGAGAAAACTCGTGAAGTTGATCAGAAAACGACTATTATTTCGAAGCAAGTAAATTGTATAAATGAGTTGTACAACCAAATGAAAAGGCTTCACTACGAATGCCATCATTTGGGAGCTATGTCAAATGAATAGTGAAGCCATTATGATAATACGCGTGAGTATAATGTTTCAGTTATTGACGAAGTATGAGGAGAAGAAAATTAGTTGTTCTCGACCAGAGTAATGGTGTTATATGCTTGATTCATTGCTCAAAGAATAGAGTGGGTTAAACGCAAGATTGGTAAGACATTGTCTATAGGGTCCAAGGCATCGAATGAGGTGTTATCAGCCTGTTGTCACTGTTTAAAGTAACAGTTTGTGGAATTGTAGTGAAACCTAGAGACTTATACTTAGTTTGTGTATTTACTGAGTATGCAACTAGGATGCTCAGTCTGTAGGCTAATTATTAACCGTAAGTCCTACTGCGTAAAACATATGAGGCGACTAAAGGATAAGTTTTATCTACATATGAGTTGGAAGTTGGATGAGATCTCACAAGATAAGGATAATGATAGGAAAGGTTCAGTATCCGAGCTTCCTCGTCGATAGGGTTATGGAAGAGCTAGCGCATCCAGCGATCGTGTTGGCTGATGAGCTTTTAAGTATTTTGATGAGTGATGTAATGAGTTTGCTTTATTAAGAGAGTTTCGTGATTTTCCTAAATAGATTTTCTTTTTGTAATAGTTTTAATGGCATTGTATTGCATTATTTTCACGAAGTTGTGTCTTGGTAAAAATGATAGTTGTTTTGTTTTGATTTAGCGTGGAGGGGCATAGTATGTGTAGTTGGATTCTCTCACGTAAATAATAGCGTTGATAATGTGTAGTGCAACTGGTGTTGTGTTAAGGTTTTGTGGATTGTGAATACGTATAATGGTAAGTTAGTGTCCACTAAGGGCGTGTATTGCTCGTTTGTTGAGAAAGAGGAAACATTAATGTTTGGTTACTTGGATTTGGTTAAGGGTGATGTGAATAGTAATGGATGTCATGTTTGCAACAAGAGGGTAGGATGATCCTCACTTTTGTTGTTGGACCAGTGATTTTCTTATCATATACGAATCGGTGGGTGATTGTCTTGTCTTTACAGCGAGGTGCGGGTAACTACGTTACTATGAAAATCTACATGTGATTTTTCTACTCTTCTCGCTAATTTTAGATATGGGTGGTTATAATGGCATGAAGCTCTGAGTGAGGGTTTGTTTCCTCATGGAGAAGCATTGTTGGCTAGGTAGTGTGGTTCTTTTTTTTAAAAAAAAAAGATCACATGGTGGTATAATATGTTTCTCAATATTATGTGAAAGTTGTTTTTATTTTTTATGAGTTTGTGTATTTTAGATTAGGGTTGTGTTAATTGTGGGCCTATAAATGGGTTCTGAGTATGTTGGTTTGTGGGCTTATGAGTGGATAAGTATACCAGGTGGTTATATTATGTTTAGATTATCTTTGTTGGAAAATGTAGAAGATATACGACGTTCTGTTTTTCAAGGGTTAATGAGTAAGTCGGTTTTATTGAAAAGCAAAAGGACGCGGCCTTTCAAAAGGTTTTTTTGTTAATGATGGATTATTTTTCTGAGGCTCCTCTACACCTATAAAAGGAATTGTTGTTAGAATATTTTCACAGTCTGTGTTTGTATGTGGTTTCCGTGAGTTAAATATTTTGAGAAACACTTTATGAGTGTGTGTAGATTAGGTAGTTGTCCATCGGGAACTCTTCACATGGTGGCAGAGGTTTTGTAATGTTTTGGGGATGTATGGGTTTACTGGGGACACCGGAGATGTCCTGGATTTGGGTTGGAATTCTCACTAGTTATATGATAAACCATTATGAATGGATAAGTTTGAGGGTTTATTCATGTTGATGGTGGTGCAATTCTATATTACATCCCTTGAAGGATGTCCTGAAGATCCTCATGTGTGTCATTAGTTATTTCATTTTAGAAGTGTTTGAGTTTTTCCCGAATTGGCATTATCTAATGCTTAGCTCTTAACCTTATCAACGAACAAGATTTTTGAACATAGGACCGAGGTGGAGAATGATGTATAATCTCCACCTGCGAGGCCCTCGGCCGTGGGAGCCGAGAAAAACCAATGCGAGGGAAAAACCCAGACTCGCGATGGCTGAGCCAAGGAAGAAGGTTCTGCTGATGAACTTGTGAGGGAGGAGTTCCTTCACGAGTTTGTTTGATTGGGTTATGGGGAAGAGTAGGTATGCTAGCGAAGCGAGCATCTGCTACTTGCTAGTATACCCTCTCCACTTAACCAGGAGGATATTGTCTCTTCATGGGGGCACTTCCGGAAATAGAGGTGGAGCATTGGGAGAATGGGCGACCATTCTTTAACTTCCGCTTGGGGCCTTCATGGCCCTACTAGCACACAACTAGGGACTTAAGTAGCTATTTATTTATGTAATAGATTTGCAAATAAATATTGTATTTCTTCCTAGGGGAAGCTTCGTAGCTTGTGCAAGCAATTTTACTGTAATCCTCAGTTTTTGTATGAATCTTAGTTATAATGAAATACTTATTTGATTATGTTATGATTCATGTTGTTTATATAACATTAATATTGTTTAAGCGATGCTAGAATCGCTTCGTGTTTTACAAAGTTTGCTCGAGTTATATTCCCTTATCTTCGTAAGCCAGCTGTCTGGGGTTATCCCTAGACTATTTTCTAGTATTATCGTAATTTTATGAGGCTACTGCGCGAGATGGGTGCGCTTGCTTAGCAATCCTAACCAGAAGGTAGGGATGCATCTTGCAAAACTCGTCCCCTTACTTAGTAACACCTTGATGTGTTTTCTCTATAGCTATGTTTTACTATCTGCATGTGTAACTCGAGCTCTTAATGTTTTTAGCACATCGTGTAATCATCTAATCAGATCGTCCTTAAGTTTACTAATTTAGTCATTTATCTATCTGTTCTTGGTGCACCTCTTTTTGTGGTTAAGTGATCTATATGATGTTGGCACTATGTCAAAATTTCCTAACCTCGTAACTTATTGTCATACGTTCAATCATCACATGGAAATGGTTGTAATATGGAAGTGTACCTTTGATACAAACCATCTTTTAGCATCGTGGGTTTAATTATGCGGTTATATTGTTGCTACAAGTTTTCCTGGCTTGGTGAATATTTTCTGCGTGCCGACTCCCGTAGGTGTAAGAATGGTTTGTGTCGGTTGCATGTCATGTTGTACGAGCAGTAACTTTGGCCTTTCATAGGGACTATTAAAATCCATAAAGAAATACAAATCCCCATAGACATCGACACCACTGATGTGGGAAAAAATTTTCTGGGTGATAATAATTCCCTTAATCAGCTACAGTGAGTCCTTGCCTCCTCTAGTACCTGCAAAAGTTCTCGGGGTGGGCCCTGGGAAGAACGCTCCGAGTGTCAAATCAATATCCTTCTTGCTTAGGAATTTTTTAGGGCCTTCTCTATTTTTATTTAGAGGGCATTGATCGTGTGATCGTGGTCCATTTGTCGTGTTTCACTCTGTTGGATCGTGGTCCAATAGAGGGTGTCGTGGCTAGTAGTGCTTTCCACTATTCCCGCATTTAGTTTGTGACAGGGTGCCTTTGTTGTCCTTTGTGGGTTTATCAAACTGGTCTGGTCCGGCGAAGCGTCTACTTTTCTTGCTTAGTATAGACTAGAGGGGACTAGGTAGGTCATATATATACCAACTATCACAACAAATACATGAATATTTGATTCATCAATAAAAATGTTAATAGTATTTTTCTTACATTTAACACCCTTTACATTTATATATATGTTTATTAATTTTATTTTTTATATCTATCAAATTTTCTTAGTTAAATTTTTGGAGTCAACAACATCAGTGTTAAACAATAAATACGTTTATTTACTAATATAAACTTTTTTTATGTTCAAATTACATGTTATATTGAATCCAACAATATTTACATAATATTTTTTAACATAAATTGAAATAATTTAATTATTGAAGTTAGTTCGATTTGACTCTGTTTATGCCAGAATTTGTTATCCTCCTCTCGTTCTTCTTCTCTGGTCCAGTGATCACATGAGCCTACAAAACAGACAGACAGAGGTCAAGTAGGCCGACGCAGAGCCGTGCCTGCTCCGACGCTCCGGTCAGCCATGTTTGGCGTGTAGAGCATAGTCACATGAATAGTAAGTTGATCATGAGATCTTACCGTGTATGCATGTTTATTCCCCTTGTTATACATGTTTGGTGGCTGATGTGACAGCGCCCGTCCCATCTCAATCTCCCACTGGTCATTCTGCCTGTTATCCTCAGTTTGGGCTTATTTTCCATGTTGTTCCGAGAACATGAGGTATAGGGCTGATAAACCCATACCTTATCAAGTCTCCCCAACCCAAGACCCATTTGACTTGGTCAATTTGGGGTGAATGGCTGATTTTCGTCTCTGATCAGTGTCTTTCCACAATTCTTAATTTCCCAAGGAGCAGAACACATCCCTGGGCTCTGCATCTGATCATTCTCTCTTATTTTGGGAGAAAAACTTGGCGGTTTTATGATTTTGAAACGCTAAGGTCATGATGATGTCATTTCGTAAGTGGACAGTTCATCGGTTACGCTACCTGTTCAGATGTTCGCCACGTGCCCCCCTCTTAACGGTTTTTGCATGCAAACCTTTTAATTTTCGCATCTTCCCGAGGTGATTTTAATCATGTCACTATTGCTCTACCTCCTCGGGAATTTGTTGGGTCTGCTGCACCTTTTCATTTTCAAATCCTTAGTCTTCTTCAATATCTCTTTCTATCGTCTTCGTCTACTCCTGCTTTATCGTTCTTCGTTCCTTTGCTTCTACTTCCCCAACGATATTTTCCTCTTCTCCAGGTACCCTCTCAATCTTTCCTTGTCTTTCTTTCCTTGCTCTATTTTCAAATTACAATGGTTTCCACCGCCGGTCCCCCCAAACAAGACTCGTACTTTGATACCACCAACCCAGAGTATAGGTCGGCCTATAGTGTGATTAAGGTTGCGTTTAAAGCCAGTGAAGTTATCTTTCATAATATTGGCGATCATGTTCTGTTGCCTGGCATTTTCAGACTGTGTTGGATGTGCCCAACGGCATGATCGTCGTATACTTGGAAACCTTAGAGCACTGCTGCCTTAGGTTCCAACTTTCTTCCTTTTCCAGGCCATTCTGGCATTTTTTGAGTTAAGGTTAACATAAATTCCCCTAATTCCATTCGTGTTCTCTTGGGATTTGAAGCCCTATGCCACCTCATGTGTATCGAGCCCACTGTCACCTTGTTCCGAGTCTTTTGCCACTCCCCCAAGATGCCCCAGGACTAGACTTTTCTGAAGTTCCGGAAAGATAGGGTTAAGCTTTTGATCGACCTCCCTACTCATATTGAGTGGAAGCAGAGGTTCGTCTTTGTGGATGAGGCATTGATCCTGGGTTCAGATGGGGCTTGGGAAACTTTTCCGGCTAGCCCGGAGAAAGGGTGGGGGTCTCATCCCTGTGCTACTGAGACGGCTACCACACAACCCCTCATCTCTCATCTTGAGACGGTACATGTGAGGTGTGACCGTGTCTTGCGGGATTCCACTCTGCAAGCTGTCGGTATGCCTTACATATCTCATGGCATTGTCCCTGGTAATAGTCCTGCAAACTTGAGTGGTATAGGCTTAACGTTTTTATGTATGTCTACTGTGTTAAACTTTCCTCGCTTGTGTGTGTTGCTTATCCATTTTCTTTCAATCACTCTAAATCTTTTCCTTTCCTTTTGTTTTTTTACAGAGATGTCTGTTGCAATTTCCTAGGAGACCTTTCGAAGCTTCTCTGCAGGGATGCAACTGCCCGTCCTCCCCCTTGGAATGAGGACACAACCGGTGTTGTGGACAAGAAAAGACAACCATTACAATTTTCAACACAGAGGTATCTAAAAAGGAACCCCTCCAGACGAAAGCTCACCACACCTAAGGAAAATTGAGAAGGGGGGAAATGGTAGTGGTCGTGATCCTATCGAGGTTATCCCCGAGGAGGTTCTTGAGTCCCCAGCTTCCCAACCTAGTGATCAGCAAGGGGATGTGGTCCTCGCCGGTCATCCTGTTCAAGCTATTGCTTTTTTTCCTTCCTTTACCCGTGACTCTTTCTCTCGGGGTGGCTTTGCGTCTGCTCCGTTGTGTAGCACTGCAACTCAGGCCTAGTTCATTTCCCAGGCCCTGCCCATTCCTCACTTCAAAGACTTATTTTGGGACCATTCTCTGGATGTGGCTGGTTCTACTTCTCTCACTGATCGTTCCACGTCCGTCGTCTTTAAGGTACATTCTTCCTTTTATCCTTATTTCTTATTTTTCTTCCGACTGTCTCTTTAGGGTGATTTTTCTTAACTGTTAATTTTCCTTTGGCTATCTTTAGTCCTCTGCTCGGCCAGGGCCATGGAGACGGAACTTGAGATTCTACAAGCTGGGAATTGCGAGCTATAGCGTGGGATCGCTTTCCTGAAGGCCAAAGCACAGTGTGTCCCTGAGTTGGAGCAGGATCTTGAGCTGGTGAAGGGGGTCTTCGGCTCGCTGTAGACCTCACTAGCCTAGGGTGAGGGCTAGCATGCTAAGCTGAGTGTTTTCCGCGACTGGGCTCTTTCCCGTGGCTTCCTGAGCCTTTACTTCCACATCTTGAGGAGCAATAAGGCTTCCGAGATGCTGAGCGAGGCTCTGATGAAGGCCATCCAACTCGATTCTCGGACTGAGGATGAGGGGGCGCTATGTGACGGCTTGGGTAATGCTTATTTTCCGTTTCCCGAGCATACCTTCACTGAGTATTTTGTCAAATTGCGCCCAGACATGACACTTGGAGAGCTTGATAGTTGGGACCCCGACAACATGCTGGTTTAGTCTAATGCTCATTCAGCCAGTGGGTCGCGCTAGACTGTCAGCGGCGAGGGTGAGGCTGTAGAGGCGAAGACTCAGGATGGTGAGGATGAAGTTGTAGGGTCGAAGACTCAGGACGACGAGGGGATGAGGTTGTTGATGTTGGGAAGCTTTGAAGACTTTCCCTGACCCTACTCCTCTTTCTTAATTTTATTGGATATTTACTTCCTCTTCCGAGGGATTCAATCAATGTTTATTGCTTTCTAGTGTTTTGGAGTGTATCTTCCCCCTGTTGAACAATGTTTTAGCAGCTTTTGGACTGCTAGTTTTATACATTTGCCTTGCATGTTGTCAAAGTTTTGTAGTATTTGTTATGTTTTCTTCAGGTCTGGTTTTCCTTTGCCTTTGTGTGCTCCCTTTGGGGTGGGGCAGGAGGTATCTCCTTCCCTCCTTAAGAGTGTTGTTTACCAACACAACCCTTCAAACTTGTGTGAAAAATGGTTTTCGGCACCGTTTTTTAGACTATATTTCTGCCTGTTTTTTGAACAGTTTTTTCAGACTATTTTTTGGTTGGAAACTCTGTACCGTAGCCATTGTAGTGACAAAGCCTTTAACTTTGGTTTGTGTAGCCCGACCTGCAATTCGCTGGTTTTTAGAGCCTAAGTTGCAATTTTGGCCTGGGTCAGGATCGTCGTTCAATGGTCATCATGGTGTCGGGGCTATCGCTTTTGGCTTGTTTTGACCTGTCCTGCAATTCGCTAGTTGTTGGAGTTAGAGTTGCATTTTGGCCTGGGTCAGGCTCGTCGCTCAATGGTCATCGTGTTGCCAGAGCTATCGCTTTGGCCTGTTTTGAGCCGACCTGCAATTCGTTGGTTGTTGGAGCTAGAGTTGCATTTTTTCATCTCGAGAAGAGGCTATAAAACAACAAGTTGTCCAACTGCGGCAGCAGAAAAGAAGAGACGAGGCGGAAATCGAAGCACGTAGCGTAATGGCATTAGTCCAAGTGTTGCGCTTTGAAAATATGCCACTTTTCAAATAATAACTGCAGTCATTTTCCCGCGAAAGACGAATTGACAGGCAGCCAAAGGTGCAGCCACCTGGTGAAGACCACGTGAACCATTATGACCTAACCTAGCCCATCACCCTGCTTATCGTGATAATAGGGACTCGGGCTGGGGGAACTTAATAAGGTATGGGCCTGATGGCCCGCCCAGCCTAAATCAGCCTAAGGCGGAAAGATCTTCAAAGGAAGCAAATCATCAATGGACAGAAGTGGAGGTGACGTGACTTTTCACATCAACCACCAACCCTTATACCAATGAACGTAACATGTGTATGAGGTACATTCACATTTTTCCATACTTACATTACAAAATGCCCAAAAGAATTCTCCGTTCTTACAAATTTTCCAAAGCAGGCACGGTAAAGCACCGACATGTCTAATTATAGATCTTCGTTGTTTTACAGGACGTGCGGGATCTTTGGGCCAGGGACTAATACAACCCAGATACGGACGAAGTAAAGACTCAGCAAGAACATTTCGTACTAATGTGAGAACATTTAAAGAACATAGTGCAAAAAGAGGAACAAAACCTATATTTTTGCCTAATAATGAGCATCTAAACAGTCATAGGGGGGACCAGGGGGAGCCTGATCCCCACCATTTTTTTCACCATTGATATTTAATATTTTTCTTATGCTTTATTTATTTTTCTATGGTAATAAAAACGCTATATGGTCCCTCCAAGATAATACTTACCGCAGATATATGTAGAGTACTAAATAAATAGTTACTTCATATTTACGTAGAGTACTAAAGAAAGTATTTTAAATGTTAGAAATTTTTGTTTTTAATTAAAGAGTTCAACAAGAAATAGAATTATTTTTTATTCAAACAAAAAAAGAAATATAATTCTTTTTATCTAATTTTAATTTTAATATTTATCCAAGTTATATTTATAAAAGGTTTTAAAAAATAATTTCCATCTATAAATATTTATCCTTATTCAGTATGCAGATTTAACATGAATATTTATCCTACGCGGGTTTTTAACAAAATAACAAGAATATTATACTTCATACACAAGTTTTCTAATTAATATAAAATATTTTATTCCAATTAAGATTTATTGTTCCTTAATAGCAAGATAGTAAAAATAGATGTTCATCTTTCACAAATAAAAAACATGATTTAGAAAACATAAATTTTCAAATAAGATTTCAAGAAGCAAGGCAAAAGAAAATCAACGAAAGGTATTTCATTTTCATATTTTTCATCAATTATTTTTGTAATTTAGAGTGTTTAAATTTTCTAACTTTAAATTTGATTTCATAATTGTTCGTTGTTTAGTTCCATTCTCAACTATGTCAAAGAGAAAACAAATCACTTCTTACTTGTGAAAAATGTGAAAAATGTGAAAAACGTGTCTCTGCACCCGAATGGAATATGGCTTTTTGCGAGATTATTTGCTAGTATATATCGAAATGGATATTGCAGAGACAGTTAACATTGATTCGATCACCCATACTTTTTATCAAATCAAAGAGAGAAGAGCACAGCTAAAATAAAAATAAGAAGGTCGTCCATTTTAAAAGTATCAATTATATATTTTTAGCACTAGTTTGTAGTATTTGATTTTTTGCCATTTAAATAATATAATCTACTATAATTTTTTGTTTTTGTGGTCGATTAATTTTTATTATATATATATATATTTAATTCCCGGTTTCACTCTGACCCACTACTACATTCCCTCCATCTCCATCAGTACTGTACTCAGGGGCGGAACCAGGGGGTGGCGAGAGGGTGCTGGCGCCACTCCTAGGATCCGGTGGCTCGGAATTTAGGTATGGCGGCCATCGGAATCCATGGCTTCCACCCCCCTTCGAAGAGTTGCAGCGGTCCTCCGGTCTCCGTCAAAGACGCGAGAAGAGACTGGAGAAGAAGACATTTTGTTGCTATTTTTTTGTTTCCCAACTTATCAAAACGACGTTGTTTTGATAAGTTGGGTGTAAAAAAAAGCCGATTGGGTTGAAACCCAATCGGCCCAAGAACAAGAAGTAACCAGTCAAGTCCAAACCTAATGTCAAGTGATGAATTCAATTATTTGGCTGCTGCATTTCATCCGCCATCATATCACATTCATAATTCTTTGGATGCAGCATCATCGGACTCCGCCGCGCTCTGCCGACCGGCTCCGCCGTGCTCCGACCGTTCATCCGTCGTGCCCCCGTGTCCAAGCCTAACAGTTAACACAGTCCGAATGCTGACCGAGCCATTATTAAATTTAAGAGCATTTTTGTCCTAATTCTTGTGTTGTATAAATTGAATTGAATAAAATAGCATATGTTTGAAATTTGAATTTTGATTAGAAATTTAGAATAACATATTTTGAATTGTGATTAGAAATTTAGAATAGCATATTTTGAATTGGATTGAAACTTGAATTGTGAATTTGTGATTAGAAATTTAGAATGGCATATTTTGGTTGTTTTTATAGCATATTTTAGAATAATTTAATGTTTGATTTAATTATAGTAATAATTTAATGTGTGATCTAATTATAGTAATAATTTAATGTGTGAAATTTGATGTGTGATTTAATTATAGTATTACTTTAATTTGACATATTTTCCTTAATTTATGTTAAATGGGGGTATGGATAAATTCTTAATTCGAAGTAGTGGGTCATCTATTTTTAAGAGACAGAGTGAACCAAGTGAAGAAAGGATTAATGAAGAGGATAGTAGTAAAAAACATTCTCGTGTTGAGTTCAATTCGGATGATGTTATAAATTATCCCGGGAAATATATAGCTATTAAGGATTTTGATGTTTCTATTAGAGATCAAGTGATGAGAGAATATGTCTTAAGAGGTTCTTTCCAACCTAAGGGTCATTATTTTCTAAAGTCAAAAGATGGAAACAGCTATAGATGTTTTCAAGAATCCTGGTTTGAAAAATTTGATTGGTTGGAGTATAGCGCATCCAAGGATGCAGCATTTTGCTTTTGTTGCTATCTCTTTAGGAATTCACATAGAGGATGTCGGAATGGAGAGGATGTATTTACTGTGAATGGGGTTAACAAATGGAAGAAAGCTCTTACCATCTTTCGAAAACATGTCGGTGTAGCAGGTAGTGCTCATAATGATGCAGCTCAACAGTTGTATGCATTTAAACGTCAAAGACAGAGTATCCTTCATTCTTATCAGACACATGGGCATGAATCGGAGATTGCATATCGCACGCGTTTGACAACCGCTTTGGATGTGACACGGTTCTTGCTAAATCAATGTGTAGCTTTTTGTGGCCATGATGAAGGGTTGGATTCTCCTAATAAGGGCAATTACCTCGAACTGATTGAGTGGCATTGCAAGAGAAATGATGTTGTCGCTAAGACAATGAATGAAAATATCCTAGGAAATTGCAAGCTCACATCTCCCAAAGTACATAAGGAACAGGCAAGTGCTTGTGCTAGTGAGGCAACAAATGTTATTATTAATGACATTGGAGATAGTTATTTTTCTCTATTGGTTGATGACGCTAGAGATGCATCAATAAAAGAGCAAATGGGGTTGTTTTGAGATATGTCAACAAACAAGGATGCGCTCTTGAACATTTTCTTAGTGTTATGCATGTTCCTAATACTTCGGCTATTAGTTTGAAGAGTGCTATTGATGAATTGTTTGCAAAGCATAAGTTATCACTGTCGAAGTTGAAAGGTCAGGGATATGATGGAGCCTCAAATATGCGAGGAGAGTATAATGGATTGAAAGCTTTGATATTGAAAGAAAACT
>JAULKM010156956.1:0-16741 GCA_032355605.1 Rubia tinctorum
ATCTCGTTTTAGCGATTGTATGCTTTGTTAGTTTAACTTGTCTTTAATTTGTTAACTTAGAAAAACCAAACCAAAAATCCCCCTTTTATGTGCTTTTATATATATATATATGTGTGTGTATCTATATATCTAGCGTAGTATTTACCATTTTATGAGTAAACACTTGAGAATATCCCCCGTCTCTATGGACGATCTAGACTTGTCATACTATTTACTTAGTTGTATTTAGTAATCAAAAGGGCTTAAAATAGCATCTTTGAGAGGTACGACGACGACCTCCCATTCATTTTTCCCACTCTTAACCTTATTCTTTACTCTTTATTTTTTTATTTACAACACACAATTCCTTAAGAAATTCAGCATATCTAAGAATTTGTTCAATAGCATTCAAAAGAGGAATATTTACCAAACCTCAAAGAAAGACTTGCTAGATGTCCTTGTTTTCCTCCTTCCTCCGTTTATCTTTCAAAGTTTCTGAAAAACGTGGTTCCGACACATAGGAAGGGACTTTCACCATCTTTTCTTTCTTGTGAGGAGGGGATGATGGCTCGGGATTGGAATCCAATTTTACGCTGAAGACTTCTTCCTCAATCTCCTTCCCCCTACTCACTCTCTCCTCGACCAATTTCTCGTCCCCTTCCTCTACTTCCTTATCAAAAATTTCAACCCTTTTAGGTTCATTTTCAACAATCTCACCATCCCGGGAAGTGTCAACCTCCTTACCACTTCTCAAAGTGATAGCCCTTGCATTTTGGTGAGGGTTCAATTTCGGTTGGGACAAACGTTTTCCTTAATCTTTTGACTCCATCTGATTCAATATTTTAGCCACTTGAGTCTCCAAACTCTTGATTCTTTATTCGGCTTTTCTTGAAACTTTTTGTACTTTTCCACACTAAGGATCAATCTCCCCAAAGCTTGCATCACTTCATCTTTTGACATTCCCGAAATTTCACCTTCACCATGGGGATTGTCTTGAAGCCTTTGTAATTTTGGTTGAGTGGTCCAAAATTGTTTTTGAGGAGGGTGATATGGTTGAGTATTTCCTCCCTTAGGCATTTATGTATTGAAGATTGGGATGGTCTCTCCAATTGGCAATGTAAGGCCTATTCTGGTAGCCTTGACCACCTTGATAGCCTTGGTTTCCTTGATAAACTTGCTCTCCTTGATATCCCATGGCACTCACCTCTTACACATAGTTGTCTTGCAAACGAGAACAAATGTCCGTAGCATGCGTCGATGAACAAATTTCACATGACTTCGCATGCGGCACATTTTCGAACATAATCATCAAAGACTTCACCATAAAAGTGAGGGCCAACATTTGATCCTCGATATTTCCATTGTTAGAGGTAGCACTTGTATTGTTCGGGTTTTGCCTCAAAAGATCGGACCATGAACTAAAAGTTCTTGACTCCTCGACCAACTCTTCATACAGCTCCATAGCTTCCCCCAAACATTTGCTTCCAATGGACCCACTACAATCTCCCCTCACTAGCCTTTGTTCCTCATCGAGTAGACCATTGCATAAATAGTCATCTAAGTCTCGTTACGAGTAACCATGGTAGGGGTTACTCGAAAGGAGCTTCTTGAACCTCTCCCAATAGTTGTAAAAAAGCTCTTCATTCCATTGGAGGATATTACTAATTTCTTTGTTCAAAGTAGCAGACTTGGAGGTCAGGGAGTAGTTGGCTAGGAACTTCATCTTCAACTCATTCCATGAGATTATACTCCCAAGAGAAAGATAACGAAGCCAATTCCTAGAGGCATCTCTTAAAGAAAACATGGAAACCTTCAAATTGTAGAGCTCCTCATCTACTCCCTTGGGAATGATACCACAACAAACCATATGGAGGTCAGAGGGATGTTTGTTGAGGTATTTCCCTTGCCTACCAATAAATTAAGGTAGAAAGTGTATCAATCCATATTTAAGCTCAAAGTGGCCATTAGGACTAACCGTCGGATAAGTGATGCACATCGGTTGTTGCTCGAGATTGGGAGTCATAGTCTCCTTCAATGACATTTGCCTCAACTGAGAATTTCCTCCTTGAAGGTGAGGGTATCGAGGTTCTCCTTTGGGATTTTCATCTTTATGGAAATATAAGGTTCCTCAAAATGGTCACTACGAGGAGTGTTATTCACACTATCTAAAGAAAGCCTTCTAACCCTTTTTAGGTTCAACTCTAACTTGGGGTCGTAGCGTGGGTATTTTGTGAAGAGAATCGCATACCAACCATACACCAAGAACTCAAACAATACATCTCCAAGACAACCAAAAATTAACTAAAAACAAAATAAAAAGAACTAGCACATATTCACACAAATACACCTAAACACTTAAAAATATACGCCTCTTCCCCAGAAGTAGCGCCAAAATTTGGGAGGTCGTCACTGTACCTATCAAATATAAAATTTATAGCCCTAAAGGCTTCCTAAATACAATTAAGTAGATAGTGTCAAATTGGGGTCGTCCACGAAGTAGAGTGATTTTTCTAAAGGTTCATGCATATAAGGGTGGATAATAGCATATACATATATAAAATAAATTAAAGAGGGGGTTTTGGTTTGGCTTTTCTATGTTATGAAAGGAAAAACAAGAAAACTAGCATATGAAGATAACTATACTAATCATGTAACAAACTAATAAAAGATGATAAAATCACAATTGACAAAGCTTAGGCACAATTGATTCCCACTTCCAAGTCTCATATAGATCCTAGAAACCATCATTAATTTAATCACCTTGATTACCTATTGTGAATGCTACAACTTCCATTTTGAAGATAAACATTCCATTCTTCTTAAGAGTAATTTACAAAAGCAATCAATGACTATTTGCAAACCTCACCAATGATCACTTTAGACAAACAATGTCTAAAGGTATTCCATCAATGGCATCATACAAAAGAACCAATAGATTTGATAACAACTACAAGCATTCTACCAAATGCCTAGTCATTTAACCAAACAAAGCATTCATTAGGTTTAAACCTAGAAAGATCAACATTCAAGATTATACCTTTTAGCGCTACATTAGGATAAACATGATGACAAACCCATTACCATATTCATCTAACCATATTATCATCATCTACACAACAAGAGGTTCTAATTCCATGTTCTTGGATTTCATGCCAAAAATGAGAATAAATTGTACACTTCCAACATCCTAACATGTAATCATACAAACATTTCATTTTCTCAAACAACCCATCACATAAATATAGTAAGCAACATCATTAATATCAAAATAATTTCTAAGCAATCAATGCCCATAAAGGAGTGAAAGTTTCTCACTACATGGGCTTGGAAGCTTCAATCAATTACTCCCAAGTGATAATTCAGCTACTAGAGTTCATACTAACAATAAAAAATAGAATCAAACATAATCCAAAGTGAAAATAGATGAAAAACAAGTAAGAACTAGGGTTTTGAAAGAGGGAAAACTGGGAAGAAGAAGATAGGAAATGAGAGGATAGAAGTGCTATGTATAGTACAAGAGAAATCATAAAATATACCAGTTGCAGTACGTTGTCGCGACCCGGGAGGAATGTCTTGCGACTCACAATAGATACAAATGGCTGCATCTTCAAATCTTCATTTCTCTTGTCTAAGTCTTCAATCTTTAACTCTTCACTTCTCTTGTCTTCAATTATTTATTCTTCAAACCCTCAAATAACATCTTTGACTTTTCAAATCTTCATGTCGTTTACCTCGTCAGACCAAATTCCCTAGAAAATTAATAAGAGCGCAAAAGTTGCTCTTAACTCTCCTAAGAGAATTTAAGGCAAAACTCAAGATCTAGAACACAAAAGTATGCAAAAGTGAGTCCAAAATGTCCTAAAATTACTACATAAAATGAACACATCAGCTATCAACTACATTTATAACACATTCCCTCATGAACCGCATGCAGGAACATCTGCATTCCAACCACCTATTTATTTTTTATGCTGGTAATGATAAATATAGACACTAAAATCAATGAATGAAAAAATCTAGCGTTAGCCATATTAATAAGATTAAATTTGTTACCTTCAAATATTTCCAATGCACTTTATCATGGTTGGTGATTAGGGGATCTTTTAACGCTTTCTCAATAGCATGCACTAGTGCTTGATAGGGTTCTTTATAAAGTGGATCAAACCAGTAGACTATTCTTGAAGGGAAAACAATCAAAACTACCATCCAATGTTCACTACACATAGGATTGAGGGGAATGGTAAATGTTAGTATTGTCGGATGTTAAGTAGTAGAGAACATGAATGACACTGGACTAACCTTTTGTACTAAGGGGAAATGTACATCAATTTTTTACTACGTAGTAACCAACTGCTAATGTGAGGCAAATGTATCTCGCTTGAGTTGTTGTTTCCGTGAATTCACAAGGGACAAAGAAACTCTATCCAATCCTTGGTTTTTTATAGATAGCATGTGCAAGTACCTAAAATTGAAGAAAAAAATTACAAAAATATTTATTGTGTGATTTCATAATTCCAAATGGAATTTCATAACATACTTACATTTGATCAAGTAGAATTATTTGTGTGGTGATGAGGTCAAATTGCCCGAACTCTACGAATACCTTCGGGAAAATTGACATGTTTTATGTGTGTATAAGAGTTCATTTTCAATTTTTAAATGAATATTGTTATTTGAAGATGTTACTTACGATATATATTTGCAATTTCCTCCGCCTTTTTGGTGTGGAAATGATCCTCCTTAGCTTTAAATCCTCTTAACCACTTCTCAAATCTTGGGACCTCCTCGGGTCAAGGATATGGGACACTCGTTCTTTCCTCATCCTTAGACATGCCCCTTCCACCGCTTCCAACATGCTAGTTTTGAAAAAATATTATGATTTTACTAGTAATGAGTACATATCCTCCCCTGAGACATTGGGTGATGCACATGATTATGGAGTGCAATAACATTGTTTTTTTCCTCAACCCCTACATGTAAAATTTTAAAATATAAGAAGATTCAAACATATCATTGTTATATAAGAAATTTGAAACATAATTTAAACTTTACCGAATCTTAATCCCCTAGTTTCCAGGAAATAAATCTCTTCCAACTTGCTGCTATAATAAAAGGATGGTTGACTCTTGGATCACATCCACAGAAGTCAACAAACACATAATCTCTTGATAATTTTGCCATGAAATTCTTCCATCTTTACCTCATTGTACCTATCCATTTATTCTTGAACTTGGGCAAGTCATGAAACTCAATTTTTAATGCCAGCTCGATGGCCTTCCACAACTTGTTCTCGTATGCATCGTCCACATGCCCCCATGTTTCATATATAAATATATATATATATATCCACTTTAGTACGTGCCAACATGTCTGCATAACTACTTCACCACTTGAACCTATCTCCAATCGGATTCCCTATGTTATCAAAAAAACATGAAACATTTTTTACACTTATTAATCATCTCCATCAACTTCTTACAAAAAGTTCTCCCTCGACATTGCTTTTGTTTCTTGTTTGTAGTTTCATCTTCATCTCCTTCCTTTTCGGTGCCTTTTCGCTTACAAATAGCCATCATCCTACACAAATTAACCCAGTCACATTAATTCTCCATGATAGGGCTTTGATATTGAAAATATAGCAACATAAAACGCTTATCATAGTATCATTTTCAAGCCTCATTTTCAATTTTCCTTGTAGAGAAAAATAAAAAAGATTGGATCTTTATACACACTAAAAACCTAGGAAACTTCATATGGCACGGACCGTGTAACATGGTACGGTTTGTGACTCTTGAATGTTTCTAATCTCCCTTGAACTTTTACTCCTTTTGACTTCTTTATTCTTCCACTTTCTTCTATCTTCTACCATCATTTCTGAAGGCATTGTTCCTTCTATCAATATCATGATTGGCCTTCAATATACTACCATCAAGTGGCCTTCTCTAATGAATTATCTACAATTTAAGCACAAAAAAAGGCATTTAGACAGTCGTAGAGGTAAAATCCCATTAGACCATAAATATTCCAAAAAAAGGAAGTTAACATAGAAAAACAAACAAGATGGTTTGAACTACCTGCTATGAAAAATCTCAATAAGCATAATTATGTGGAATTATGATTTAATGAAGGTCATTCATAGGAATGGTAGTACATAGAAGGCCGATCTCAAGGTAGGTAGCAGAATTAAGGTCATTGGACTTAATGGTAGAAAATAGAAAAAATTAGGAGAAGAAAAAGAGAAAGTCTTCAAGGAAATTAGAAATTTTCATAGGGCAAGGACCGTGTCAGGTCCATGCCAGAAGAACAGCCCAGAAATGGAGGTCCAGTGAATGAACCGTGTAATTATACACTATCTGTGGCAGATTAGAGGCCCTGAGAGGATGTCCTATAGAACAGATTGTGTACTACTGCATGGCATGTTCCTCCTCAGTGCCCCAAAAATAATGCCTGGTAAACAGACCATGAAGTACTACACAGTCCATTCCCAGAGTCACTGGCACGATCTGTGTCGCCCTGTTGACTAGTGGCTTTCTCTCTTCTCTCACTATATATAGTGGGTTTATCTTTTGGTCCAAAGGAGGGAGAGGTGGATTTTAACTTGTTCCACGCACATTTCTTCCCATTATTCATTAATTTTTCTACAGTTATGGCTTCTAAACCCATTTATGCCATGGGTTTGATTAGGTTAGCTTAGATTAGTACTTGGGAGCATTTGTAAATGTTTATCGATTATTGACTTGTAAGACTGCTAGATTCATCTATTTTATGACATAATTATAATTATTGTTTGGGATTTAAATTCCTATAATCATGTATGTATGATGTTAGTGTATACAACTAATTGATTTCATTGCATGATTTAGCACTAGACACGGGAATGAACCGGGAGTATTTTTTCTTTTTGTCTAGTTTGGTCAAGGGTCAATGTGGAGGTGGTGTATAAAAATAAGAAATGTGCATAATTGCTGATTCTTTAGTTAGATTAGGCTAAAGGACTTAATTGAATTAGGCTATAAATGATACTTGAGTGACCTGACCATATACTGTCAGGCATTGGTTATTAATATAGTTGGGGTTGTAGTCCAATTCAGAAAGTCAAATCACGTGTTTGTAGTAAACTAGTCTAGTTAAAATTGTAGGGGGAAATTAATGAGACACTATTTCTCTCGATTGTAAAAGTATACATTGTTGTAGAGGGTGTTCCCGGTGGAGGTCCAAGTGAGCTATGATACTCCCATGTAATTTACTGCATGATGTCAGGTTTATTAACCATGGGAGTGAGAGTTAAGAGGGTTCTGTGATAACACTCCTCTAGCTGTAACGAGTAGAGGTGAGAGTTTTGAAGAGAGGGCAGAACCAAGATATTAGTCATCGTGGGAGTTCTTGGTGAATCAACCTCTCCACATTAGGTGATAAGGCATAAAATAGTCAAATTGTTGTTATGTGAATAGGAGTAGAGGATCAAGTCTCCCTCTCTCTCTCTCTCTCTCTATATATATATATCAATTACATGATGGAAATGCCCCCAATACCTTTATTACTATATTTATCTCGTAGTTTACATTTGCATGTTCTTAGTTGCTATCTTAATTATCCCAAACCTAACCCCCCCCATTTTCTATATTCCCGACACACACACACTGGGTGACACTTGTGTGTAGGCTACGTCAATCTATTTTTTTAACCCTCAAATCTCTATGGATGACATCATATCTTACCACTATCTACTTTATAGTAGTTAGGAGTGAGTAAGGGAGAAACACAAAAAATATTATGCTTGACTTGTTCGCACCCCGAGTTATTTATTTAACGATGATCCTCTGGTGCCAGTCAACTATAATAGTGGATTTTCGGATGGTGCGTATGATAGTGACATATCTTGGGCTGTGAGGGATTGCATTCAGGATTTAGAGGCTGTCTATGAATACCTTAAGGGTACAGGTATCTCGTGGAAAGCAAAAGAGTGGTTGTTAAAGCTAGGAGGTTGTGTGAAAGCACTCTTGTTAAGGTTTACTGAGTTTGAGTTGAGGTGGAAGATAAGGTTGGAGCAAAGTCTAACGTTGTTAGATGAGTATGAAGCTTAACTATTTGAGCAAGATTTTGAGATCCGGAAGTTGAAGAAGGTACTGATGGATTTTATATGGTGAGAGAGGAATGGCAGAAAAATCTAGTTGATAAAGTGCCCGAGATTGATAAAAAAAAGAGTTCTTATTTCCGAGGAAGCTGACTGGCCAGGTTAACTTATGGAAGAAAAGTAAAAGTTACAAATCTACCATTTTTGGTCAAAGATGGTGGTTCATGAGTAGATGGGTCGCTATGACGAGAAGTAAGATTTTTCGGTTTGGCTACTTACGAAGTACAAAGGTTTTGAAAATAAGATAAGGCGTAGGGGTATTTGATGTTCTCGGGTGGAGGATAAGTGTTGAGGACTAGAAATTTTGTTTAAGGAATAACACAAATTGAATTCTAAACTTTAAGCAAAGATTTCTAAGGATCTATGTGATACGCCTAGGGTATCTGAAGAGGTTTGGAAAGTTCACGCTTGCTGCTTAGAGTGGAAAGTTGAGGGTTTGAAGCAAGACCTAGAAAATTATGCATACTATGTCTACCTAATGAGTATGCAGTTAGGTCTGAGTGACTTTTGGCTAATTACCGACTGTAAGTCTTATTATGTGAAACACATGTGGTGCATGGAAGTTGCAGATTACACACGGGACGAGGTGTATTTTCTTATGTGGTCAAAGTTAAACGAAGGTGAGACTAGTTAATAGAGGGCATGGGTATCTGGGTTACCTAATTGTTTCTAGGTTTTGGGTAGTGCTTTGGGCTAACTATGATAACTTAGCATGAGTGTTGATTTTTCTAGCTGAGACTAAGATTATTGTAATGTAACTAGATATTTGTATGTCACGTTGGTGGAAATATTTCTTTATGAAAAATTTTAGTATCTCCAATGTGGTTGTGGTTTTGAAAGTGTTTTGTGTGGAAATGTGCTATATGTGGGCTTGTGTAAAAGTCATAGATGGAGGAGAGTGTGTTATGTGGGTTATGTCAGGTTGTTGTTTAGTTTTGAGGGGATATATATATATATATATACACACACACACACATACATATGTATATTATTTATCATTAATATTTTGACACGGAGGGACAACAAGGTGAGTTTCCACTTGTATCACGGAGCTGGTGATTTTCTATGCGTATGCAAAGGCATGGCGACCCAACCTGCTTCTGTCATGTGGTTTTGGGAGTTCCCGTGATGAGTGAATCCGCGGGTGATTTGCACGCTTGTGTCACTCGGGCAGGGAGAAGGTAATATGTGGGCGTATCTCATTTATGATATGAGGGAAAAGGGTGCGAGGTCATGTTTGGTCGCTTATGTTAAGGCGGCTTGGATTGTATGATTTTTGTAGGCTTGGGTTTAGTGGGTAAATGGATAAGTATGTGATGTGGACCTAGGAATTTCATATTATCTATGTTGGGTCATGTAACAAGAAATAAGTTCTGTTTCTCGAGGCTATATAAGTGTCCAGTCAATTATTGAGAAACGAGGGCACATGACTTTTTAGATAATTTCATAATGGTGGCTTTAGCCTTTCTATATTGGTGTTTGACTTATAAAAGGTGGTATTGAAAGGATATATCCTCAGTTTATTTGACTGTTTGTAAGTGCTAGCAAGATTGTGATTGTGGTTGTGTTGTGTGTGTTTCGTGTTGTTGGTGTAGTTATTGTGAATGTGTCTAAGTTGTAAGCTTCCTATGGAAAATGTGGCATTGGATACTAGTAGTATTCTAGGTATGGGTTTGCAGTCTCACTGGTTTTGTGATAATCTAGCTTGGGTGGGTGAATTGGAAGGATTATCTCGATTGCTAGAGGTTCATACTCAGGTTATGTTCTTCATGGGATGTTCCAGACATACTCACTCCTGATATAAATATTTAAACTATATGTTTTGAAGGTTCCTATTTATCCAGTTAATGTGATGTGTGTTATGATATTTTTCCTAGTGTGGGATTGGTGGTTGGGATCAACAAATGTTGGTTCAGGATGGAAGATGATAAACAATCTTCATCTGCTAGACCACTGATCACAAAGGCTAGGAAGAAACTTTGCGAGGGGAAGTCCAAACTAGCAATGTCTTAGATCTAGGGAAAGATGGGATACATAGCTGAAGGACTTGCTGGACTGGATGGGATTCACGAGTCTGTTTAACTGTAGATACGAAGAAAGAGTATGTCGAGTAGGCATTCATCGCTCTCCTGGCATACTTACCTATTTTTAGGTTTGTACCCCTTTATGTAGGGGAACTTCGGGAAATGAGAGTGGTTCGATGAGAGAGATGAACGATGGTCCAACGACATCACTTTGTTGTACCACGGTAGTAAGTGCACTAGCCTATAGCTAAGTGCTAGTTAATTATTTTACATATGTGACAGGTTCACAGTTTGACGTGGTGTATGCTTGTTAGAGAAGGCTGGAGATGGGGTTTTTCTTATATTCCTTAGTTTTTGTATGGAGTCGAGATTTGTGAAGGAAAAATACTTTATCATATGTTGACTGTGTTGTATTTTATTTTGTATTGCTAGAGTTCTTAGCCTCGAGTTTATTAGAACTTCGCTTCGCGCTCTCATTGAGTAGCTAATATGGGCATGCTTGCGTCATATATCCCTTCCTTGTTGCATATCATTTATGTTTATCATGCCTTGTTTCATGACTAAGCGATTTTTATAACTACGTCATCAAACATGGGAAAATAGGCATATTTTAACTCTTTGAGCAACGTCTTACTTTATATGAATGCAGAGTTCTTGGTATGTCGGGGCTTAACTTTTAATGGAAATACCTTGGTCGGGTGAGGTGATAATTTATGTACGAGCGTGGTTATGTTGTTGTCGCAATTCTCTTTTCCTGGTGTACTTGTGTTACTTTACCGCGTACCAGCTTCTTCCTGTGTGATGGTCCTCGTGTTTGTTTCCCTGCTGGGTTGTGACTCTAGTTGGGGGGTTTTTTGGGTGTGGGTATTCCTTCCATGCCGATATAATGTCTAGAATTAGCTTAGCATGCTTGATTATCTTGAGTCCCTGCAAAAAAATCTCGGGAAGATCCCCGGTATAAAACTCTGACGCTCAAGTTAGAGTCTTGTTCATATGTGTTTTTCTGTTCAGTATTTTATTACCTTTTTAATTATTTATTGTCTTTATATATAGCTAGTAGGTCGTGTGATCGTGGTCCATATTGTGTGCTTCCTATCCCTACATCGTGATCTTATCAGGATGTTTGTGGCAGCTGATTTCCCTACTGCCCAAGGCGAGGTTCCCCTTGTATTCAATGAACCGGTCCACTTCTGCGAGGTGTTTGTTCTAGTGCAATACTTTGGTCGACTGGAGAGGTATATACCCATGGTTAATCACGATTGGTCGAATAATTAAGTGGTATGACTTTGTCGCTCTCTAAATTATTAATAGATATAATAATTAAATAAATAGTACAATACTATTTTTTGGTAAATGGTTTTGTATTAGAAATAAGCCCAAAACTTACAAAATTCATATTTTCACCCCCAATCTATTACAATCTCTCTTCCCCACTACACAACTAAAAGTCTACAAAATTTTCTCTCCCTGGAATGAGCATTAGTATTTCTGATCAACTCTTCCTCCTACTTTCCTTTTCCTCCATTCAGCTACTGTCTTAACTTGAAAAGCTATAGTTTCGGACTTCAATTCTTCTCCTATAAATATCCTGCAATTTCTCTCCCTCCATATATGGTATAGACCTAACATCCATTTCATGATCTCATGACCAGCTATCCTCCTTATCAGTGCCCACAACTTCTTCTTCATTATTCTCAGAGAACTGCAGTATGGTATCTGCAGATTTTTAGCCAGTTCATTCATGCAATTACAATCAAATAATAAGTGTGCACTGATTCCTGATGTTTTTGACATAGCACACAGTCTTGCTTCCTTGTCAAAATGTAGAAAGCTAATTGTCTATCTGTTGTGGTTAACTTCCTGTTGATCAGCATCCAAACAAACACCTTATGTTTTGGCAGGCTCCATTTGTTCCAAATGATATCAGATTTGTGCTTTACATCAGTCCCCCCCCTTTCATCATGCCATGGACAGCTGATGTTTTCAGTATTCCTTTACAGTTCAGGCATGATCTAAGTCTTGAGAAGTAACTATATCTTACTCTCATCAGTTCCCTCCATGGTCAAGCTCTATGTGATTGAGTGCTTGAAATTCTCTACACTTACTCCTTATAAATAGTATTCCTATATCTATTTGCCCCACAGAGTTTTTTTCTGTGCCAATTCCCAAATATGTTTGCAGAGAGTAACTCTGCTCCAGGTGGAAGGATTCCTGAGACCTAGACCTCGTTTCATCTCCCCCTTGCAGAGAGTGTCCCAGGCTATGCCAGTGAAACCCCTTTGTTCTTTATCTCTGCCCCATAGATAGCTTGAGCAAATTTTAACAATCCTCTTGTCTGCTTCCTATGGTATTTTCATAACATTTATCCAATAGCCTGATATGCTTATAAAGACACCATTGATAAGCTGTAATTTATATGTATGGGATAAGTTTTTGGCTAGCCAGCTTTTTACTTTACTTCTGATTTTCTCCACCATGGCTTCACAATCCAGTTTGTCCCATTTTACTGAGGAAACTGGTAAGCCTAAATATAACATGGGCAGTTTGCCTTGTGCTATCTCCAGTATAGCTGCTAGGCCCTCTTTCATTCCTTCCTCCATTCTTGAGAAGAAGAAAATTTGACTTCGCCTCATTTATATTGAGTCCAGTAGTTTTCATGAAATCAGTCAGTATGCCTCTGATCCTCTCTATTGATTTCCTGTTAGCCCCACTAAATAAGAGCAAATCACCAGCAAACAGTAAGGAGTGAACCCTTGTCTTCTTGCATCTCTGGTGGCATTCCATTTTCCCTATATAGAATTATCTGTTTAACATCCTTGTTAGATACTCCATTTCAATGACAACCAAGAGAGGGGACAAGGGATCACCTTGTTTTACACCTCTTTTTACCTGAAAGCCATAAAAAATCTATCCATTAATGCTCAAACATACTTCAAAATCCATGGCAATTCTTCTGATCCACTCAATCATCCTCATAGGGAATCTAAGTCCAGCCAACCACTTCAACAAAAAGTTCCAGTTCAGGCTATCAAAAGTGTTGCTAATGTCTATTTGGGCCATACAATCATTCTTCATTTTCTCCACATTGTATCTATGAAGCAACTCTTAGACTAACAACAGGTTATGAGCAATAGACCTACCCTTCACAAATGCACAATGATTTATACTAATAATCCCTGGCGGAATTTCTTTAAGCCTATTACATATGATTTTAGGAATAGCTTTGTAGATTACCGAACAACGGGTTATGGGCCTGTAGTCCACGGGGGCTAGTGGCATGGCAATTTTTGGTATCAAAGTTATAACAACATTTTTAAACTGACCTAGAATCTGATCACCATTAAAAAAAATCCTCTAATTGCAGTAGCCACATCTTTCCCAATCAGGTCTCAGCAGTCTTTGAAGAATTTTCTTGAATATCCATCCTTTCCTGGGATCTTATTGAAGTGTATACTTCTCCCAGCATTTCATAATTCTTCATCACTGACTATAAATAATACTATATTTATACATAAAATTTAAAAGATAATAAAATTAGTTGAAAAGTTAGGTTATGTAGGGTTGTTAATAAATTGTGATAAAAAATGAAATTTTTTTACATAGTGAATTTTTTATGTACAAAGTTTTGTTTTAGACCGACCAACTGTTAGACGGAGTCATTTTTATAATTGAATTAACTAATGAGATGATTTGATATTTTTTCACTTATTGCAACAAAGTTTCTATACCATTTATTTTTTCTTAAATGTATCGTATACATAAATAATTATAATTTTACCATAAAAATTATTGAAATGAGATTTTTCATAATTGATTTTATAGTTAAGAAGTTTAATAGGAGACTTTTTCTTATTGTTGTGATGTGAGATTAATAATTAAACTTATAAGAAGTTAGATTAGATTAGGTTGTGGTTAAAGATGGTCTACCTATATTTATCGACAACCATTTGCAATTGTTGTTGATGTGGCATGGGAATTACTTAGTAAAAAAAATGAACAAATCAACAACCACCATTCATTTAGGATGTGATAAATGAAATATAGCCTCCCCATTTTCATGGGTTGTGTTGGGTCAAATGGGAAGGGTGTGACATGTATCAAGCCCTTATATGTTGGATGACCAATTTTTTTATAATATTTAAAATTAATTAATTTGTAAATAATATATTCTATATTATTTTTTTACAAGTAAAATTTGTATGTTATGTATAATCTCAACATTTTACATCTCATATCCAAAATTTCAATCACTTTTTAAACTATGCCGTTATTTATATTGTCATTTATGCAAAAATATTTTAATTTCATTTTAAATAATTTTTTAAATATCTAAGTTCAAACTATAATAATTTAAAAATAATAATATAATAAATTACATATTATTATTTCAAGTATATATAGTTAAATATAGATAAAAACAATTTGATAAAGTAAGGTTAAATATAGATAAAAATAATCTGATAAAATAAGGTTAAATATAGATAAAAATAATTTGCTAAAGTAAGGTTGGGTTGAGTTGTTAATAAATGACTAATTTATGAAAGATTTGGTTGTGTGATGAATTATGTACCGTATGTGGATGAGAGAGATAATTATTGATTAATACTAGTGGAAGTCCCACCGCACGTTGCACGGTGTATTTTATCTAAAAATAATATTTAATTAATATATTCGTTATTAAGGAAAATATATTCCCCACAATTCTCTAATAAAATTAATAGAAAAAAATATGTTTGTCTTTCTATATTGTATAAGCTAATAAATTGAGGAGAAAAGTGCAAACATAATCCTACCTAATTCACATAAATGCAAATATAACTTTTTGATAATTGAAAGTGCAAATATAACCTGAGATAGTAAGTCTAAGTGCAAATGTACCCTTTTCGGAAGATTTAGGTCGGAATTCAGTGAAAAAACTATTTTATCTCTATGAAGAAAAAACAAAATTAATATGAAATGTCTATAATGCCCCTAAACCCTAATTTTCCTTACTCTTTTCTCCTTCACTTTATTATCTCTTTTTATTTCTTCTCTGCACTACCGTTCTTTTCCTTCTCCTCTAGTTCTCTCCTTTTCATTGTTGGGTTCCTCGTCGGACATCTTTTGATTTGTTGTTCAAGAATTTATCTGGTTGATTGTATGGGTTCCTCTCTCTGCTGTTTTGTTTGAATTTCATTCTTGGGTTTGTGCTCTGAGTCGCAATTTTCTGGTGTGTCATCAACTTTGGCCACTGGAAAATGTGTAGCAACATGGTGGATGAGTTTTCCATGGGTTATTATAGAATCTAAAAACTACAATTTCTGGGTTTTATATGATGTTTCCAGCGATTTTTTTATTGGAGTGGTTCTTTGGTCTTCCTTATTTTTTCTGTGAATTCTTGTAATTTACGACCGAGCTTTGGCTTCAACATGACATCCATATGCTCAATTTTCTCAAATTTGCATCGGCACGGTGTACTTGATCCTATTTTTATTGGGTTTAATTATGCCTACATTGATTTGATGTAGTCTGGGAGCAATGGTGTGTTTTTCTGGCAACATTAGAAGCACACTGATGGATCTAGGCAGTTTTCAGGCGGGTCCGATGCAAAGGCGAGAAGTTTTCCTGGGCAATATTCTTCGACGGAACGGTGATGAGGTGGCAGCATAGTTGGTGGAGGTGAAGACGGTCACAGCTGAGCAGCGGCGGAGAAGCAGCAACAAAGGTGGTGGAGCAGCGGCAAAGGTGGTGGAGCAATGGCTGTGGGGGCTGAACAACAATGGCTATGGGGGCTGAACAACGACATGGAAAAATAGTCATTTAGATTTTTGTATTTGGCCTAAAGGATATTTTGGTCATTTCTTGTCGGTCAATGGTTGGAAATGACCGGTATAGGCCGGAATATACTCCTGAGGGTCATATTTGCTTATATTTGTACTTTATTTAGGTAGTTAGGGTTGTTTTTGTAGTAAAAATTACCTGATGATTATATCTG
This sequence comes from Rubia tinctorum, assembly GCA_032355605.1. Lineage (NCBI taxonomy): Eukaryota > Viridiplantae > Streptophyta > Magnoliopsida > Gentianales > Rubiaceae > Rubia > Rubia tinctorum. The sequence continues at coordinate 16,112 of JAULKM010156956.1, forward strand.
CACTTACTCAAGTAGGTAGGGTTATATTTGTACATAACCCTAAATTGATATATTTATATATATATATATATAAAACAAATTATAAACCACCTCATCGATAATCAATAAATTATCAAGCTTATGTTATACTTTTTGTTTTTGATTTTGATTGCTCTCCATCTTTACTTTCAAACTTTGACATCAAATTAATTGGCACCATATTTTATCCTCTTGATTTTTGGACTTTGTAATTAAGACATAAACTATTAGGTCTGGTAGAAATATTAGTAATAAAGTGTAAGATTGTATCTTTGGAATCTTTAGCTGTATTATTAACTTGATTATTCCGAACATCAGTTTTTAAATACGACATGTTTTCTTTTTTCGATTTCAACTTTGTCTCCATACCCTTCTTCCATAAAAACTTTAACATGATACATCCACTATTTGGAATTTTATTATTCCAAATACTCAACCTTAGGCAGATGAAGTACTTAGAAGAATTACTTGCTATATTCAAGCTTAAAAGAGTGTAAAGTCACGTGTGATATTTTAATTTGGAGAGATTGAAAAAACACGTGTGACTCATGGATTAATTGATTGGCAATTTGTGAACTTATGGTAAAGAAGAGAAACTTACCATGTTGGAAC
>JAULKM010156967.1:0-16738 GCA_032355605.1 Rubia tinctorum
CTTGTTTATCAAGTAAATTAATGGTGGATATGTTGTATTAAACTAATTCGTTTTTATGATTTTCTTTAAAGAATGATATTTCTCAAGAAAATGAGGCTAAAATGCAAACGGGTCAAAACAGATCGATTTGGATCAAAATTTGACCCGCCCATACCCTAATTGACCCGAATTGAATCAACCCACTTGACCCAAATGGGACATTGACTTGGGCTAGGTTAAAATGGGTTGGATCATCCAATTTGAACACCCCTAAAAGGTAAGAACATCAGAAAAAATCATAAAATCATAAACTATAAACTAAAGAGATTAATTCCAATTTTTTAAACAAATCATTATTGACCAAATTCTACAAAAAAAATATATAAATAAGCATCTCACATGAGTTTGAGATTGTTGTAGTTTTCTCTATAAAAATTGTTGGAAATCAAATGTACTTTTAAGTAGGAATGGAAGAATGAGGGAGATATGAGACTTAAATTTTTAATAGAAAAATGAATGTTGTGTTATGATTTGATGCATTCAATTGAAATTGCATTAAATTTTCATTCCCTACAATTCTTTTCTCTTTCTAAAAATATAGGGAAGAAGGTCTTCTCTCTCATCAAAATCCTTATTTTAGGGAATGAGATAGGGAAGCTGTTGGAGCTGAAAAATCATGTAAAATTCCTATAATCAATAAAAATTCCTATAATTAATGAAATAACTATTATAGGGAAGCTGTTGGACTTGCTCTGAAGCAACCAAAATAAAAGTGAAAAGCTCCTAAGGAAAGATTCAGTTCATCTCCATTAAATTGTAGTCCCACATAGAAAGTAGGAATGAAACCGGTCATTTTGGTCACCAAAAGGTCTTTTGTAAATGTAAGTAAAAATTAGGAGAAAGTACGAAAGTCTCTAACACGACACAAGGTGATCAATCAATGATTTTTCAACCTGCTTGGTCTACAAATCTGGACTGTAAACTATGTTCAGAATCGTCAAAAGTAAGTTGTAATAATTATCTTGACTCGGATTTCTCCTATACTGACATATAGACCAGATCAAAAGTCAATTAAGTTTAACCAAGCAAAAGGAGCCGTCAAGAAACCTAAAATTGGAAGAGAACATACGCCACATAATATTTCAAAAAATGACCAATTTTTTAAAACCTACCCCGATTAACATCAAAATGAGCAACTAAAATATAAACAAAATACTAAATTAAAAGCCTCCCATCCTGGATTTTTTTTAAAAAAGAAGAAGATAAAATGAAAATAAAAATGGAGAAGTACCCTAACGACCATGACATCGCCGAATAGTGACTAGGCACCGAGTTGGCCCGAGTTGGAAATGTCCAGAGTGAGTTAACCAGTACCCAAATCGTACTAGATTGAGCTGACCCAATACCTAGATTACCTGAGTTGACCGGTACTAGATCTGAGTTGGCCAGCTTGAATTCGAGTAGACTCGAATTCTCTAGGATCTGAGTCAGTCCACAGTAGGGGTGTCAGCGAGAGTATAAACTCTGGAGCTTTGGTCGGTCTAGTCGTTGTTGGCACCACTTGTTGTTTGTTTCTGGCCTGTGAACGCCGACCACCACTGGAAGATTACCTCGAGAACGTTGGCCATCCTTGAAAGTCTCTGAATCGCCAACGCCTTAGACGGGAGCTGGACTCACCGATGTCGCGCGACTCTTCAGGCACTGGTAGAGAGGAAGCGTGGGCGGTGAAGAGTTTTCTCTCCAAGGATCCACGCCGATGAAGGAAAGAAAACACCAATGACTGGATGCAATGGTGGATCTTGGGCTCCAGTGAAAAAAGGCGCAGATTTTGATTGCGGAGGGGCGAGTTAAGGCTTCTAGGGAAACATTCATTTTAATAAAGGTCTCTATGGTGTTACCAGTAGACTCGATTGAGGCACTTTTATAGTAGTATAAAGGTGAGTCAGGAATTGTTACCCAAATGGGGACTATGGATGATTTTGTGTTGAGGCAAAAGTTTAGTGTCCACCTCAGAATCTTCATTGTTGAGCCTTGAAACATCTAGGAACCTTTGATCTAGAATTGTAGTCCAAGTATCCAAGTTGGTATCGTCCAAGAAAGCTAGCAGTTTTGAAGGAAGCCTCCAGTTGGTCCATCGTTGGTCACCCCTTGATGAACTTTCTGATGAGTGCGTTGGAGTAGTGAGTTGATAATTTCTGAACATTTTCATCAGAATTCAGGCAGGAGATGTCGCCCAAGTGCTTTGTTTTGGCGATTAATTTTGCATTGTTGGGAAGGGTTGATGTTAGGGGTGGTGATTTTTATTTGAGAGCAAGGGTAAAGTTTTTGCTCCTCCCGAAGAGGGAGGTTCAGCCATGGTAGGATTCCAATTGGGGTTCCGGCAGGATCTGTACGTTATCAGTGAAGTTTTTAGAAAGAAGGGAGAGAGATGAGAGAGAAAGGTGTTGACTTCGAAAGTTTCAAAAAAAATTAACAGGTCTCTAATTGTTATTGAGTAGATCTCGTGACAGATAGTTTGTTATTAAGTTATGAAGAGTCCATTGTATTTTTATAACTTATACACTGCATTTGTTAAATTAAACGCTAAACTTTTAAATTTAGATAAAGTATTTTTAAAGTTAAATATAGAATTTTTATATAATATTTCTTATATTTTCACATTCAAACATATCTTATTATATATTTTAACTTATAAAATACAATATTTAAATTAAAAAGAAGTTCCAAAGTCAAAAAATAAAGTGCCATGTCCATAGGTTTATGGAAAAACCACAATTACGAGACTTTCTCATTATTATGGTATTTTCTAATACAATCTAATGCCTAATAATGCTTTTACAATGGGCTTATTTTAGATATGGTTGCACAAATGCATGGTTTACTCCTCGAATAATCTAAACAAAAAATAATAAAAAGTTCACTTACATAGTAACGTTGACTAATTATAATTAGAATGATGGCAACTTATTCTTTTTATACTACTTATAAAACTGATAAATTTATTTAAACTAATAAAAATAAAAATAAAGGCGATGAAAATAAAGTCGTAGGAAATTTTTTAATGCAACTTTCTTGAGCTTGTAAAATCAAAAAAAAAATCAATGCTCCTCAAAGTCAAAACATGGAGAGTGGAGTGACTTTTCTTTCTTTCTTTTTTGGAAAATAGTGTAGGATATCATTGATTTCGGTTATGGGGGATTAGCCCCTCCATTAAAGATTTTGTTAGATCATGTGCGTCCGTTGCGCACATTCTCTGCACTTTCATTACATGAAATCTAGTGAAAATCATCGCTAGTATTATAATGCTTCTAACTAAGCAAGTAAGCCTTGGGGGATTGCTGGAAAATTTCTAATGTAGTTTAGAGCCACTTCGCAATCCGTTCTGATGAGAACATGTGTCACTTCGTGTTGTTTTGCCTTCGTTGATCGCTGACCGTTCTGCTTGTACAACCGAATTGGTTTGGATCATTCTGGCACCTTGCCACCCTGTTTGACTTCTTGTTGGTTGCACAACAAGAACAAAATGCACAAGGGCTGCATTTTGTACTAACCTCCAAACCAATAGCTTGATTTTCTCCGGTGCGTAGCACGACCAGAGCTTTTTCCACATCTTTTGTTCATGTTGTGTGTTTGGTATGGCCACCGACGATGAAGGTCTTTGTTGTATCTTATTCTGCCATGTCGCGTGGTATCCAAATTTCACACTGTACTTCCATACCAGTCTTTCTCCCATATCAAGTAATCTTCATGGCCGAAGGTATGCAGGGGTATGTGTAACCCTACTATGTCATTTATCACCTCAGGTGGGAATAGGACTTCTAGTAATGGCAATCTCCATTGCTTTGGGTTGTCAATAAGGTCGCTAACTTTAAATTTTATGAGGGGCAATAATTGCTTATCGGACCTGATTGGGTTCTGGTGGTTTGGTATCCATTCTTCATGGATGCAATGGATTTCCTGTCGATCACTTGCCACTTCAGGTGTGCTTTCATCAAATCTCGTCCCCATAGTATTCCTTTCCAACCCCATGAGGCCCCTGACTTCGGCTCCACCTGTAGGAATGGTTGACTCTTGCAATACTTTTCATTGAAAAACCTGGCGAAGAAGGATTCCTTGTCGTTGAAGATCTTCCAAACTAGTTTACCGAGCTTTGCGTGATTCATTTCCGCAGTTGATCTCATACAGAGTCCCCCGTGCCATTTTGAGTGACACATCTTGGCCCATGATTTCCAGTGAATTCCTCAGCCCTCTTCATCTCCCGCCCAGATGAACCTTGCCAAGTGCCTATCTATTTCCTTTGCCGTTGTAGATGGAATTTTGAAGGTGCCTAGTGTGTATTGGGTTGTTTATGCTAGGACGTGCTTGCTCAAATTGACTCTCCCCATGATGGAGTGATTGCTGAGTTTCTATGATGTCGTCCTTGCTTTTATTCTTCAAGCGGTGTGCTATTAGGAATTGAGTGGGTCTCCTGACAGGCAAGCCTATCCATAAGCTTATGGACAAGTCATTTATTTTTATCTTATACATTACATTTGTTAAATTACATACTAAATTTAGAAATTTAGAAAATAATTTTTATATTACATTTTTTTATATTTTCACATTCAAATACATAATATTACTTGTTTTAAATTTTAAAATACAATAATTAAATTTTATAAAAAAATACAAAATTTAAGGTAAATCCATTGTACAATGTCCATGACCTTATGTAAATACCGTATTTTATGAGACTTTCTCTTAGGCATTAGCCTTAGCATAAACACTCGCTCAACTCAACTACACCTTAATCTTACTGTTTGACTTTGTACATATGTAAATGTGAGGAGAATTAAATAGAAAGTAAAATAATTAACGAAATGAATGTGAATAAAGAAAGTGTGATATTATTTAAGAAAACAGAATTACTTAAAACCTAATTTCATATAAAAAAAATTTCAATCTCTGATTGTTAATATATTAAACTGAGTATAATAATGTCACATAACTATTTAGGAACTTCTCATTTGACGAATCCAATAAATATCAAATACGATAAAATTATTGTCTATACATCAATCTGAATATTGTATATTATTAGAGTATAACTATTTTAACTCAAAAAGGAATAAGAGTAGAATTTAGTATGATACGAATCTAATACTATGACAATAATGCGTCTCGGAAAGGAATGAATAACGCTCTCAAGATCCTTGATCGTAACCTGCAAACCTTGGGGGATCATAGGGGTAAATCCTCTGAAGTTTAAGTTAGCAGAGAGTATAAGCACCGTATAAAGACTGAATGAAATGGAAATGAACATGTACCTGGTATTTATACTGTATCACCCTGTTAGTATTTTACCCTAAATATAACTCTTAATTACCCAATAAATATGATATTAATTATTACCGTTTCAACCCTACATGGGCTGATTAATACAAGCCCATTATATAACTTGGGCTCAGTCCTTATCAAAATCCCCCAGAAAACTAGATATCCACTCGAGGACACGGAGCTTCGAGATAATGGATCGAAAACTCTTGAGGTGGTGATTTGTAGGCTCGGCTTAATCAACATTCGAGGTAAAATCCTTCGAGCATTATCTAGAGACTCGAGGTGATATCCAGTTTTATCATTTTAAAACTCTAACAGAATATGAGAAGACGCACGTGTTCATCTATCTGCGTGCATTAACGAGTGAAGATTGGCCTACTCTGAAAAGGCATGAAAATATTCTTGCGTCTTTTCAAAAAATATATTTTTAGAGATAATTATTACTTTTGCCCCCATTTCAGGCTTCTTAACTGCCTCTTTTCTTCTTAACTTCCCTTAATTTTATTTCCAGGGGATTCACAGAAAGAGTTGTTTTTCCAAGTTCTCTCCAACTTCCATCAGCCATCTTCTTCATCTTCTAGCAATTATTTCTCATAAACCAGTAAGTTCCGACGCTCATTTCTTTTTTCCCTTTCTTACTTCATTAATATCTATTTTCGGTGAGGAATCTATTGAGAGGGAGTCATCCAATAGGGTTAGGCCAGAGGGGGAAACCGTTAACTCTCCAAAGAGGATGAACTCAAATTCAGAGGTTAATAATTCAGATGGGTCACAATATGATTCTGATATGGTGGATGACGTCATAGCCCAGACCAATTACAATCCAGATGATTGGCCTATTATCGATATGCCTGCTCAAAGATTCACAAGTGGTTAGCCTCCAGGCTTGGACAAACCCTTCGTGAGGAGATCTCCTATCACCGGAGGGTTTTTTCCTCCAACACATAAGGAAGAAAAGGAGGAAACTCCACCTCTTGAGGAAGGATAGGGAGAAGGAGAGGAATATCTTGAGGGAGAGAGGAAGAAGCATCTCTCGAGAAGTTGATGGAGAGATCTATCAACGAACCCCCAGCCTCGAGAGGACAGAAAACTATCTCGAAGATCATATCTTTGAGTCCTCTAGGCCAAAGGATACCTCCGGATGTAGACTTCCAACCTTTAAAGGAAGGTGAATCTTCGATCAGGACTTTGCTTCCCTTTCCCTCCATTATTCTCCAAGCTCTTTATGGAATTCCAAGTCAGTCCAGCGCAAGTGCATCCCAACGTTCTGGTTGTCATCATGATGTTTCTGACAAGATGTCACGAATTTTGGATCAAGCCAAAGTATAAGTTGCTTCGTTCGTTATATAGTGCGTTTTATAGCAGCAAATCTATGAGAAAATTATCACACTTATTGGAATGGAAAAGAAACAAAAGGTTTTCGTTGTTCCTTCCCATTCAGGTAAGTGGAAGAGCTGGAGGAAGGGGCTTACTTTCAATTGTACAATATACAAGGTTCCTCAATGGAACTCGGACATAAAGGTCGAGTCCTCGCAGGGGGGGAGTATTCTTACCTTAGTAATATTGAGAACGATAGGAGACGCCTTTTAGCCTCATCCCTGGATTATAGATATTTTTCCAACCCTGATAAGACTATTGGCGGTTTCATCTGGTCACCCCAAATTTATGAAGAGTTTGTGTATCAGAATTTACGAAGAGGTAGAAAACATTTCAGTCCACAAGATCCCCCTCTCGAGGAAAATCATCAAAAAACCAAGAAGCAAAAAAGAATTCCCGAGGACCCATCTCAGGAGATCCCTCTCGAGACTTCTCCTAATGATTTTAGACCCTCAGAAATCTCCGAAGGTGTTAATAAGTTTTGTTGCTTCATTTATTTATTCTTTTGCTTCTTATTTCTAACCTCATTTTGTTTCTTTTTTCTGTGGGTCTCGGTTCAGCTCTAGTCCTAAAGAAATATGGTAAGAAAGGTGGCCCTTCTGCCCTCTCGAACTCAACATCCACCATTCCTTCGGTGGATGTTGAAAAGACTACCAAACACAAGAGATCGGGTCCAAACATTGATTCTTCGAGAAAGAATCAACGTAAAAAAGTAGGCAACAATAGTGGCCGGGTTCCACCTACTCCTCATCAGGCTAACCCACAGACTCCCTCTTCGAATATTCTTACAACTACCTCGAGTATTCCTGTTATTGACGGGCGGGTCCTCGAGACCTTTTCCTGCAATCCTGAGGTTAATTTTCTCTCTCTTCTTATTCTTTTTATATATACATATATATCCTTAACTCTGCTACTGAACTTCTTATCTTTGTAACTAATTTTTCTGACCGTTCCTTTATACCTTAGGTGTCTCAACAGCTTGGCTAAGTAACCCAGAACTTGTCTTCCTTCTTGCAAGTGATTGGTTCCGATTATGACCAAACGCATGAAAGGATCAAAGAAAAAGAGCTTGAAAATACTAAGCTGGCGGAGGCACTTGAGGCCTAGGCCTAAAAAAAGAAAGTTCTTGAGCTCAAAGCTGATAACCGGAAGGCCACCCTTGACAGAGAGGCTCTTGAACAAAAGGTAAAGGAGGCTGAAGACCCCAAGGCTCAAGCTCTTCAGATCGATGCCTTCAAAGGAAAGTTGTTGAACAACATGGAATCATTCAATTTCTTCATCGAGCTTCTAGAGTTATCCAAGAAGCTTGGCTGCAACTTTCTGAACAAGGGAGAACTGAAGCCCAGGCTAGCCTCGCGCTTGTTCGAGAAGGATGCCAAATTCTTGGAGTCTCTCATCAAACTTAATCTTGTGGAGATTCTGGATACAAATGGGATGAACGGGAAAGGGGGTAGCCCGAGCTTCGCTTCCCTGAACTTCTTGACGGCTGGCGAGCGTTTCCACACAGCTGAGGAGATTCGAGCTCTCACCCCCAAGATGGTGGCCGCTAGTGCGATGCAGCAATCAGCTATAAAGGAGGAAACCGTGGAAAATCAGGTTCAAACCAGCGCATAGGAGGATGCTAATAGGGCAAGGAATAAAATGTAACCATTTACAGTTTTTGGCCTCCTCGTATAAATTTTCTTTTTAATGGAAAAAATGTTCTACTTACTAATTGCTTCCTTATCTTTAAATTCTTTGTCCTCGTAGTGTAAATCACTGATAAGGCGGCTGGAGTGCATTTACAAAGAATTATCCAATACTCGAATAGAGCTGAACGAAACCAGCGAGCATCTAATGAAGTCAATGCTAGACCTCCCTAAGTGTAATGAGGGAAAGGATTCTCTTCGTGAGGAAAATCATCGGCTTAAGGAAGAGTTAGGATTGTGGCATAAAGGTGAAAATCCCTCATTCAAGAGCTTATTACAGAATTGTGAGGACAAAAAGTATAATGGGGCGGTACCCCTTGAGGTTGTTGAGAGTTGTGATCTCGCCGAACAGGATCATTAAGAGAAAATACATCACATAATCGGTCAATTTAGATCTTTAAAAAGATGCTTGGCTAACGCCAATACGATCCCAATTCTCGAGGCTCATCTTATGCTTAGCCGGACTGAAGCATAAAAACTAAAATCCAAGTGTTGCTTATCAAGTTGATGATGTTCCATCTCCTGGGCACACATACTCCATTCATAGATTCGAGGACATAGCTACCTCCTGGATATGCTTCCATGGTGAGTGTCGCTTTACTCGCCAAATACCTGCAAATTCAGAAAAATACTAATTAGTACACCGGTAAGTAAGATCGATCCCACGAGGAGCAAAATCAATAATTCTAATTTCGTTTTCTACTAATTTCACAAACTTTTTTGGTGATGCCACCACGCCTTAATTTCAAAATTGATTTCTAACACTAAAATTGCAAATAATGAATCTAAAAATTGAGATATAATATATTTAAATGATATTGGCTAAGAATAACTCATCCTAGTTACTATCGATCATAGGATCAATAATAAATCAATTCTTACACATCTATCGGCTATAAGAAAGTAGGTATGATTAACCCCCCAATTATTTATTACTTTATCGACAGTTAATCAATTATAATTAACTGTTTCTCTTACCAAAATGTCCCCAGAAATTTTTCGCTAAACTAGAACACATCTTGATAGCATTAAGAATTAAAAAAAATCCGATACAGTAATTACCCAAGTATTCGCAAGTAATAATGCACATTTGATTATTCCCTATCTTTGTATTACAGTTTTAGCTAGTCAACTATTTTTCACAAGATTGTGCCACTTACTAATCACATCCAACAATTACGTATTGACGGAAATTATATAGCAGTATTCTAAAAACATTCATGTTGGTCATACTCAAACATATTAGAAATAAATTCAACCAAGAACAATAAAAAACATGCAAAAATCAATTGTAAATCAATTAGGCCTCACGATTTAAAATTAACATTTGTTATTTTCTGCCGATATATAAATTAGTTACTCATAATAATTAAATAAACAAACAAATAATTAATATAAACAATAAACATAATCGGTAGAATAAATCGAAAACGAAATTAATCAAATAAGCAAACCAAGAAATTTGGATGCTTGATCAATGTTGCGCACTGCTGATTAAACCAAATAATTCCTAACATAAAACTCCAAACTAACTACCTAAATAATGTCTGCTGTTTTTTTTTCCAAATGTGAACACAACTAAAGAAATTCAAAGTAAAGCAAGATGTCTTCTTCTTGGAATGAAAAATAATCAAAACCAAAACTGATGTCTCTGTTTCCAACCAAAGAAAACCAAAGTAAAGCAAGATGTCTTCTTGGAATGAAAAATAATCAAAACCAAAACTGATGTCTCTGTTTCCAACTCTGACTCCGACCCCTGCTACCAAATTCCTCTGTGTACATATATACACACGCAATTACCAAAATCAACTACAATCCGTTCCAGATTTGAATTCTAATTATATAATAATAATCATATCTCTAAAATATCTCTTAGAAATCTGATATAATCAGCCCAAATATATCTTCAAAACAACTCCAAAATATTCTTCAAATATTTTCCAGCACTGCACCCGTCCAACATTTCTGCGAAATTATACTGTCATCTTTTCTGCCATAATTGCTTTATATGCTCCTCAAAAGCCCATATAAGCCCAACCTGTACTTTGTGACAAATAACACCTAAAGTGCACATTAACCTCGTAAAAATCACAATAAACCCAATGAAATAAACAACATAATTTATACACATCATTCCACCACCCTGTAGGGGCCTTCCCAGTTAGCAGCCAATTTTCCTTCAGGTTCACAGTGACTCTTCTTATTTTTCCTCATCACTAATGAACACTGCCTTCTTGACTCTTCTATCATGGTAGCGCTTGACTCTTTCTTTTACCCTAGCTTCGTGTAGGGATGCCAACTCTCGCTTTTCCTCCACCATATTGAGGTTCAAACATCGGTTTTCCTCATTAATTGTCTCTTACATCGCTGTCATTAACCTTGGACTTGGAACTCCAATTTCTGCAGGAATCACTATATACCAAGCTTACGGTGTTTCACCTGCAGCTAAGATTCAGATGTCCGATATTCCCATAAAACACTGGGTATTTCACATATCCAGTTCCCTTTAGCCTCCTCGAGCCTAGCTCTGATGTCATTCACTATTGTTCAGTTGGTTACTTCTACCTGACCATTGGCTTTTAGATGGTAGACTGCCATTACTTTTTGCTGAATTTTACACTCCTCACATCCCTTTTTGAACGGATCATGGGTAAACTGCGTCCCATTATCTGTGATTATTAACCTCGGGATTCCAAAGTGGCATATAAAGTTCTTTCAACAAAATGCAATGACTGATTTACCCTTTATGTTTGTCAAAGGCTCAGTTTCAACCCACTTTGTAAAATATTCGACAATCACAATAAGATACTTGAACTTCCCTGGGGCTTCTTAGAACGGTCCTACTAGATCAATCCCCGACTTATCGAATGACCATAAATTGTGGATGTTCGTCATTTCTTCCCGGGGAATGTGAATTGTAGGTGCATGCTTATGACATTGTTGACATGCATGTATGTACTTGTTCGCATCATCAAACATCATTGCCCAATAATACCCTGCTCGAATGAGTCTTCTTGCCACTGATCGAGCCCCCTGATGGCTACCACATATGCACATCCGCTAAGCACCATCATGTTTTGGCACCATAACTGGATTGGCTAACCACTCGGGATAAAACACCTCTTTGATGATGTTTGCCTTTAGCAACTTCTCGACTTCCTCCTGAATAGCTTCAGCCCTATTCTTCCAAGAAAAAACATTACCATATTCTTCCAACAGTTTGCTTAATCCTTCTCTAATATCCTCAGTCATCAGTTTTCCTATAGCCACTGTCCCAAGTCCTCGAATAGGCACTTGTACTGTATCCGCTAGGCCAACCTTCCTATGCACCAAGGCCACATTTCTTCGTTTCCCTAACTTCCCTTACTTCCATAAGATTGCAGCTTCTAGCCACAGTTTGTTGATCTCCTCGAATCAAAGCTATCTCCCTATTTGTTGGAAACTTCATCATCAAATGATAGGGCGACCACACTGCTCAAGCCTGACACATCCGGGGCCTTCCAAGAATCACATTATAGGGCGAGTAGGCTTCAACAACCGCGAAGTTACAATCTATCGTCACTTCCTTATCATCATCAGATACTCAAACAGATAAAGTTATTTCTCCCAAAGGAAATATGGGATTCCCTGTGAAACCAAATAAGGGTGAGATTGACTTCTTCAAATTACCACGCCCTATATCCAGCTGATCAAAGCAATCAACAAACATTACTTCCACTCCACTTCCATCATCTATGAAAAACCTTTTCACCAAGGAGTTCCCAATCACCTCCTAAACCACTATGCGATCTGCATGTGGAGTTTGATCTGGAACTGCATTAGTTTCCGAAAATGTTAAAATCTCATCCGACCAAAACCTCTTATGGCGCGGTTCTCCTGCCAGAACCTTTCATACTCATGCCTTCATAACAATATTTGAGGACCTTTCCCCCCCACGATTCCATTAATCACATTGATCACCTTGCAAATTGGCGGATTATCATCATTTTTATTTTCCTAATTTCCCACACGTTGTTCCTGTGGCCTTTCCTCTTTTCCTTCCTGTCCTCGAATCCCCTGATATCGAGTTCTCATGTCTTCCCTTCCTCCACTATTCTGATAGTTCCTCATGTATGGATGTCATTCCCTGCTATCATTCCTGGGCCTTTGGGGTTCTGTATGATTATTTTGGGGTCTAGGGCCTTGAAGCCGTCCTTCTCTCTCACACCTCTCGATCTCCAGCCTTAACCATGCAAAATCATTCATGTCTTGACCATAATCTCGATGATGATTACAATACAGATTTGTCCCCCTTCTCGCCCTCATGACATTTGGCGTGTTCTGCATAGGTGGAGATGGCTGAATCATCCCTCTATATATGCTCAGAATCTGTGCTGGAGATCTTCCCATAGACGGTGGCAACATAGGTGATACCTCCTAAAGTCAGGCCTAACCATCTCCACTGGCTTCTTCCCTCGAGGGTCACTATTCTTTCCATATTTTACCCCCAGACATTCTCTCTTCTTTTTTGTGGCCTCCTCTACCCTCGAATACTGCTCCACTACTTCTTGAAGTTTTTGCAACGTCTAAGGGGGTATTTTTACTCAATTTCTTGTACAGTTCCAAATCCTGCATCCCCAACAAATATCCCTAAATCACCTCATTCTCTGTAGTATTCACTACCCCAAACATTCATCCACGTATCTGTGGTAAAAGGCTTATGTTCTCTCTCCCAACTCCTACTTAGTATGATAAAGCTCTAACAGGGTCTTTGTAATTTCTTGTTATGAGCATATTGACTTAATAGAGCCCCACCAAAATCTCTGTAGGAGTGCAAGACACCCATGGGTAACTTATTAAAGTACTCCTAAGCTTTCCCTCAAAGGTAGCTCCCAATCAGTTTACACTTTAACCTTTCCTCAAAATTTTTCGAGTTCATCAGACTCAAGAACGTCTGAATAAACTCTCGAGGATCTGTCTCACCACTATAAGTAGGAAGTACTTCTGGTGGTTTTACATCCACTGGTCATCGAACCCCTGTTATCATCGAACTAAAAGACGATCCAGCTGTTTGGCCCATCAGACTGATTAACCTGCCTAAGTTCCTTTTTAATGAGTCTCCAGCATCCATCGTTAATCCTTGCTACCATCATCCAGATTTAGCCCACGCGCATTTCCTCCAAACTGCATTGGATACACAAGGTTGTATACCCCCTGGATAGATCGGCAATATACCCATAAGGGTGGTAAGGCCCTTGATTAGCTACTGCATTTTGTAGCCCTATATTTCCATATCCTTGAACCCCCTGAGATGTTATCATTCTGTATCCTACCTCAGTCCTTGGGAGATGACTGTCGAGGTTATCAAGGCTAAAGAAGGCATCGAATACACCATCCCCTGCGAATAATCTAGGAAGGAAGGCTGATGTCGTGCCTGCAATATCTCTCCTGCATGTCCTGGGTAGGGGTAAGCTATCATGGGTTGAGATAACAACCTTGAAGTTAATCCTATAGGTATCGATGACACCACATCTCTCGAGATTTTTGTAGGCCTCGAGGGAAGGGGGTAACTCGATATCCTACCACAGCCAACATCTGCGCCACCTGCGTTAAGTCCTATTGCGACCCAATCATTCCCATGATCTGATTCCCCCAGTTAGTTCGTTCATATGCCTCAATATAGAAATCACCAGAAACCTCCATGAACCTCCCATCCCTGTCATCGCGCACATCAACTGTATATTCTGGACAGGGCCTGTATTCCATACTCCCTGCTCCATGTTAACCTCCAAACATCTCGATGGTCCTGCTACATCCATTCGAGGAGCTTCAACAACCTGTGGATCAGGCCCGCTTGAGACCTGTATCCTCTCATGCTTAGCAGTTGAGACATGCATCGCTCCCGACTCAACTACTGATGCTCGAACCTCATAAGGATCGACACCATATGATTCCTGATGATCGACCATATCGCTTCTCCTTCACTGTGCTTCGTCATCGGCTCCTGTTCCTTTTAATCTCAATCTCTCACTCCTTCGAGTAATTGCAGACATAAACTAAGGAACACACATCTGACTCAATCGGTTCCACTGGGCATGGCAATTGATGCGTCTCGGAAATGAATGAATAATGCCCTCGAGATCCTTGATCGTAACCAGCAAACCCTGGGGGATCCCAGAGGTAAATCCTTCGAAACTTAAGTCATCAGAGAGTATAAGCACTGCATAAAGACGGAATGAAATAGAAATGAATACGTACCTATTTATACTGTATCACCCTGGTAGTATTTTACCCTAAATATAACTCTTAAATACCCTATAAATACGGTATTAATTATTTCCATTTCAACCCTACCTGGGCCAATTAATACAGGCTCATTATATAACTTGAGCTCAGTCTTTATCAAACAATTTTAGTTGAACGGAGTGAGTGCCCCCGTCTTAATTTGACTTTAACCAGTTGACTTGAAAATATTTAATGCTTAATATATTTTATTAAGGATGATTAAAACTTGTGAAAAATTTGATATTTTGAAAATACATGTAATAGCGAATCTAATAAGATATCACACAATAATATTTATACTTATATATCAACCCAATTTTAGGGTTAAGGTTAGAGAGTTTGATTAAGTGAAGTAGTTAAATTGCAGCCAATTTATATTGCATAGAATCTTTTTCTCAGTTAAAATTGTCAAAGTTTGACCGTATATTTGAATAAATATACGAGTAATACTATATCTTAGTATGCGATACTTTTAAATTCGTCGCAAGATGTTGTTTCTAAATATCAACCTTTTATGTGCCGTTATTACACGTAGTTACATATATTTATAGTGAAACGTGTTTACTGGATATCGTGAAAAAGATTTTGTGCAATTTGATCTTGAGGGGAAGAATTTGTGTTTATTATTAGGGATACATACAAATATACCATATATACTAATAAGTGCCAATATAACCTTCTGGCGGACAATTCGTGTTGACTTAGTCTTTCCGGCGTTGTCTCAATCGAAAATGATCAAAATGTCATTTGACCCAAAAATAAAGTGTGTGGACAGTTATAACCTTACCACAGCCGCCGCTCCGACTAGGCCACCACTTGGCCGCCGCTGCGCCACCAAATCCACCACCACCCGATCCCAAATCAGCCTCACAACCCCGACACCAGCCCCTTTAGCCCTAATCGACCCCCCGGAATGGGTACGTTTGCACTTACACTTACTATCTACAGATATATATACTTGCACTTTCAATTATTAAAAGGTTATATTGACAGTTATGTAAATTATGTAGGGTTATAAAAACATTTTTCTCTTATCTATAAATCTTACTAAAAGAACAACTCTTGGTTAAGTGCAATCCCAACACTTATTCAAGTTAGCTTTAACAAATTTTTGACAAGTGATACTCCCAAATATTGACACATGAGTTAGCCATCAGAAGTCAACTTATTCTTGGTAACATAACTATATTCATTTAAATATAAAATAACTAATTATTACATAGCAACAAAGACAAGTAAGTTTTTTTAAATTTTTTAAAAATAAATATATTATAATAATAATAAATACATTAATTTATTTTAAACATAGATAAAACTAAAATTTATTAGATTATCTTCTATTTTTCGTTCATAAATAATATTTGGATCTGATCGGGTGTAATCCACTTATTATTATTACACTATAAGTCAAACACACATTTACGATACCTCCCCAACCTCTCTATCTTTATTCCCGTATTCCTTTCTTTGTTTGTCAATCAGTCTCTTTCTTATGCCCAGAAAGTTGAGACGATTTCACTCCACAAATTGTGCGACAGACTAATTTCTAACTTCAGATGTGCTTTTAGCTTCCGATGGTCCCCAAAACAAGCGATGAAACCATGTCGGTTTCAGAAGCAAAAGCTGGTACCTCCTCCACCTCCATTAATACGGATAGAGTTCGTTGTTCCCAAGAAGATGTAAAATCACATGGCGAAGATGCAGCTGTTGATGCTTCTGCAGACCAAAGAGTCCGACAGCCGGAGGATCAGGTCACTTTTGTCTCTTTCTCTCTCCAAAACTTGTTTTCTTTCTTTTGCTTTCTTAACTCTATCTGATCGGATTCTTTTCACAAATCACAATGCATGTATTATTGACATTATTTTATAAGTCCGTCTCTTGAGATGCGATTTTTCATAAGTTATGAAAATATCATAGTTTAAATTGTAAATTAGAAGAATGCAATATAAAATTTTCGCATTGCATTAATCGGGTTATAAACTTATAACCTGGGTTTTAAAAAGCGCGAAGCGCTGAGCGCAAGCGCTCGCTTTTTAAAAAAAAGCGCTGGCCAAACATGAACTAGGAATATTTCAGTAAAGACACGACATGGAACTTAGAATAATAACACAAAA
>JAULKM010156986.1:0-16737 GCA_032355605.1 Rubia tinctorum
GACTCAAACTAGGTTGCAAAATGAAGGATTTAGATACGAAAACCGAAAATGGTCATCTAAACCCCTTATGATGTAAATCTACCTAAATCTAGAAATTTTCCAACAAAAAGATAACAAAAGAGATGTTAAATGCTTCAGAAAACACATGGATTTGACGTCTCATCAGGGCTTCTTCACACACATGGTGGAAAACCACAATGATCGCTATGCCCTTAGGATGAAACTGAGATAATGCGATTTGATAATGTAAAAAAGAAATCTATGATGTGCTGAGACAAAGGAAAAGCAAGTCCAAATTTAAGGTAATCTAAATAATGAGAGACGTAGCTAGTTGGAGCAGCGTGAATACCCTCGGAGTTATCAGGAGCCTTAAGCTCAAAAGAAGACATGAAAGGAAAATTATTTTTAAAAATTTCCAAGTAGTAGTCGGAAATAATGCTACTAATGGCAGAAGAACCGGTAGGATAATCAGAATTCTCCCCAGAGTTAACATCGTCAACCTGGACATCTTCTACAGAAGTATTAACAATAGTAAGGGTAGACATTGGGGCAGACATGACTCCTAGGATTCAGAAAAAAATCCTATCAATTAGAATTACAGAATATAGGGAGAATATTCCGTATAAGTCAGAAAAAGAAACATAGAATGCTGGTCGGAAAAGACTATCGGAAGATTCCATTCCAAAACTGAGAAACAAAATTATTAGAATGGAGACACCGCACAAATTCACAACTACGATAATTGTTTCAGAAAGGAAAAGAAGATTAGAGACAAAGAAACTTACGAGTCGGTGGAGAACAACGATGATGCACATGAACAATAAAGAGGAGAGGAGAAAGATGAAGAATTCATATGCTTGAAGAACAAATAAATTGAAAATTTTAATTTAAGACAATGAAAAGTCAAGAGGAGTCAAATCAGCTAGGAAACAATGATGGATGTTTGGCAAAAAGTAAGTTACCTTTTTCGAAAAACGAGAAGGTGGTGGTATATTTATTGGTGTGATACAGTGAATAATGTCAGAGTTAAGTCATCAAATTTGAATCACTTATAAGTAAAAAAAAGATAACGGTAGGAGAGAAACAGACCGAACAACATAGTGAATAATGGGGAGAAATCTCTACTCAGAGAGACAAGATCGAATAGCTAAAGTTTATCACATCTCTAACACTTTCAATTTCAAATTTCAAATGTCAAAGGACAAACATCTTAACGAATTTGTTAGTATAGCTAAGAAGCACACAACACTTCACGAAGACGATCAATGTTGATGTGATAATGAACATGTTATTAAAATTTAGAGAATAAATAGAATAATAGTCCGCCCACATCCTACAAGCAGAGTCATCACTTCATGTTGTATTGACTTCATGTTGGGGGGGCTTATGGTGTTTACCTAGCCCATGAATTAAAGGTTGTTGGCCTTTAGGCCCTGCCCAGAGTTGAATCACAAACCAATAAAGACGAAACCATGCCAGCCACAAACCCAGAAAGGCGGAGCCATGTCCAAGAAGACTCAGCCACAAACCGAGAAAGATGGAACCACGATCAAGACTCAGCCATGCACCAAGATTATAGAAACCATGATGTAACCACGATCTGAAACCCTAGTAATGCGGAGACATGAATGCAGTCTATTATAAATACAAGGAGAGCAACACTGGCTCAAGTAAGTGACATTAAACTGAGAAATACTAATTCTCTTAAGGAAGAAACTGACTTGATCATTGGAGCTCTTTCCCCGGAATCACTTCTGGGATCTTTTCTTGCAGGTTCTCGTTGACTACTAGGTGAATACCAACAGTTTTTCCTGGCTGGGAATACAACATCAAACATTAATGAAAAGGTTTGACCTTGAGGAATCAACGATAAACCTTTCTTGACTTTCCATACATGAACACTAGTGAATTGGTTAGAACTTAACTAATCAAATGTCAACCTTACTTGACATTCCATACATAAACTCTAATGAAATGATTATAACTTAACTAATCAACGACCAACCTTTACTTGACTTTCCATACATAAACACTGATGAAAAGGTTTGACCTTAACTAATTAACAGTCAAATCTTAATTGAGTTTCCATAAATGAATGCTAATAAAATGATTTGTCCTTAACTAATGTGCGGTCAACACTTATTTGACTTTCCATATATGAACGCTAATAAAATGATTTAACATTGACTAATGAACGGTTAACTCTTACTAGACTTTCCGTAAGTGAATATTGATGAAATTGTTTGATTTTAGCTAATCATCAATGAACCCTACTTGACTTTCCATGTATAAACACTAATGAAATATTTCATATAAATATAAATATAATTTTTTAAACACGATTTATTTTATTGACATGGTTTTTCAAAAAATTGAACTTATAAAATAAAATGTTAATGCAAAATTTAATATTTGAAGACTTTGAAAATACAAACTTAAGGGCCTTATTTCAGCCCATATACAATTCAACCCTATGACCCAAACCCTTCCCCTATAATTACCCAAACCTTAATCAGAATTCCTCGCTCTTTCATTTTTCTCAGACAGCAACCACCGATTCCATCTTCTCCCCCTTCGAATACACCGCCTCCATCTTGTCCTTCTTTGACTCCAGCGATGCCATCATGCAAAAATCAACCCCACCACTGCCAACAGACACCATCGCTGTTAACCGATGCCACTGCTGCCAAATCAATGCCAACGCATTCGACGCTATTAGAAGCCACCGACATTTGACGCCACCGACGTTCGATGCCACTACCCATCAGAGCACTAATGCCACCTCTCTTGACCGGAGCACTCGGCCGATCGGAGCACCACGCCACCGCTTTCTCGCCACCTAGCACCATTGCTGACTGAAGCTTTAGAGTATTCATTTTGTTTAATTTGTTTGATTTATTTTCATAGATCTTATTCATGTTCATTTTTTCTGTTGGAAATCATTGAAGGGGTTCTGTTTAACTACTGCGTATAATGGTTCAGAATCACATTGAATAAAAAATTATTTGGGTACTGATGAGCTTGCCAGAAAACTCTCTTCGATCATGAACTAAAGAATGCAGATGTTTGTCCTACATTTGGTAGTTTTTTTAAAATTTCGGTGACACACCTATGGATGTCGCATCGTTGGCGGTAGGATTTTTACTTCGATTTTGATTAGCGATGTCGCACACATTTTACCTCAGTTGTGAACCGCCAGTATTTACTTTGGTTTTGTTATGGGCTAAAAATCAATGTAACCGAGGTAAAATATACAGTTTCTTGTTAGTTTCTTGTAGTGTACCGCAACAGCTTAAACATCATTCAAAAATCATTAGCACTAAAAAATCATTCAAAAATATTGAAACAATAAAGTAAAATAAATATTTCAAAGTAAAAAAAAAATTCAAATCCAATTCCATGCTAGACTTATTTTCCTTCCCAGTTTACTTGTTAGGGTTAATCACATCCATTCCCATGCCTTGTCCTGATGCTTTTGAAGATGATGACTCTCTTACTCCGTCTACACAAATATTAAAAATGAGCTCCGGTCCTTTAAAGAAACAGAAACTGGAGCACAACACTTCAATACTTTCTTAATGATCTCATCAATAGCGCCATGCAGTCCCGTATTATCAATGAAATCCCGTGAACTATTAGGAGCCGACTGAGTATTAATGGATTCTATATCTTTCACAACATCTTTGTCCCACTCAGACACAAACGCCCTTATCACAATCTCAACATTCCTCCTAAACCTATGAGCAACATAACTAGCAAGCTACAAATAGGAAACTCGAAAATTAGAAATAACAAACAAGAAAAATATAATTGTTAACTTTAATAGTAAAACGAGCTTCAACATCTAAAAATAAACATCAAAATAGCATAAATAACAACATTGACACTGAAACGTAAAAAAATCATATATAGTATATAAAACATTAATCTCATTAAATGAAACGTCAATATAAATTATTAAATTATCAGAATAGCACAACTCACATCACTAACAAAATAAAAATATATACAAACAACAAACAAAACTGCAAGCATCAACATTGAAATCAAAACATCACACCAATAAAACTACGATCACTTACATCTTAACATAAAACATCAAAAGCATTAACTAGAGCATCAAAATCAATATCTAAAACAATAAAGCTAGAAAAAAAACTTACAGAGCCTCATTCCTTCGTGATGGCTTCATCAGTGGGCAAGTTTTGAAGAATCTAAAAAGTGACACAGCACGAACTTGTACCGGAGTTATCAACATTCACACGCATTCCCTTCCTTGACATTGCACCAACACCAGAGCTCACAACCTTACCCATATAAGTCAAAGTAAATTATTCCTTAGTCATAAGACTTGAATCATAACCAGCATGACCTATCTTCCTACATATGTTAATCAAAGTCTTGGTGTCCTAGTGCTAAATCAAAGGAAAAACAGTGTGGTCTGGATTTCCATGAAACAGAAACGTGTACAAGTAGCACGTCAAAAAAGCAAAACTACACAAGCATTCACTGGCGTGTAAGAACTCGACTTATACTTACCCACTGCCACCCACAATTTTTTCTGCACATACCCACACCAATCTAATTTCTTAATCTGCCCAAAATTCTCTGAAATCCCAATCAGCTTATAATCAACATATGATCTAGATGTAAGATTCAAAAAGTTACAAATGCCATACATTATAAAGAGTTTCTTAAACTCTCCACCACCTTCACCTAAAGTCATCATCTTATCAATTAGCATATCACAATGAATATTTCCTAATAAATCAAAGTGAAAATCAATTTTCCATTTCTCTCTCAACTCTACATCCTCATTTTCACCCTTACTATAGTTGCTAACCTCAACCACCTCCTTACCACTAATAGGTAATCCTAAAACATTATGCACATCATCAAAAGTAATAACGTACCTATCAAACTCAACCGTTTGAACATGGCTAATAGGATTAAAGTTAGAGACAAGGAAAGGAATAATCTGTCTGGGAAGAAGTGTAAAATTAATCTTCAATAAACCACTAAACCCAATCTCTTGCACATATTTAATCTTTTTTACAATCAACATGCATGCCAACTTCTCCATCTTCCCATGGCTACACATGGTACTGTAGCCATTCTCAAAACTGGGAAAAAAAGAAGTCATAATATCACATATAAAAATAGAAACATCAATATATGGCAAAACAACATCATTGACAAAAAAAGCACATACAATATTTAAAACATCAACGCACCTTCGGTCATTATTATCTTCTTTATCATCATCAGCAACAACTGCTTTCCCTTTATCATTCCTCTTCACATTAATATTTACCTTTCTAGTCGAGCTAACCCGTCTATTGGCTACCTCCACTTCATATTTTGATTCAACATCTTTTTTTTTAAAAAAAAAAAACAAGCCTTATATTAACTTCAAAAAGAAGTACAACTCATAGCTTGATAGTTTAGTGCATTTGCTCTAGTATGTTGTACCGTTACAACATGTCTATGTACTTTTTTAAAAATAAACCTCCGCAAAGAGATTGCATAACTATCTGATTTCTTGTAGAATCTCAACAGTATCTAACGGACTCCGTTCTTCACTAGACTTCAGCAACCCTACTAGAGTTATTGAATTAGTCCATACTTGAATAACTATGAAACCTTGATTTGCCGCTTGTTGAAGCCTTTGTCGACAAGCTATGGTTTCCGCCACTAGTGGAGATACGGATGGGAAGTGTATTGTTTCTATTGATCCTTGTTGTTGTAGACTATGGAGGATCGCCCACACTGCTGCTCCATGTAAGTTGGATCTCCAAAATGCACCATCAGTTTTTACCGTGGGCAAAACCTGTGTTTCATTCCATATATCATTGTCTGATTGATCTTGCGGATTAAATGTAGCATCCACCTCATCTATATCTCTATGCTTCCTTCCACTTCCATAAGGATGATAACTCAGTGTTTCCGTGTTTACCCACGTCCAAGCCTCTACTTCCTGATCCTGGAAATTTTTGCATTATGTTGTAACGAGATATGTCACATTAATTGTAATGAAAGTGCAATGGCATCATTGTCCGGGACTGTAAAAGTCCAATTCCAGAACCAATGTGTACAGTGCGTGGGATTTTCAAATTGGAAGTTAGACCCCAATATCGACGTTCTCCATATACGTTGTGCTGCAGGGCACTGAAGCCGCAAGTGTGATACGCGTTCTACAGCATTCTCAGAGAAGCAAACACATGTGGATGATTGTGTGATTGCCCTTTTATGTAGATTTTCTCCTGTTGGCATGGTATTATGTAATGCGCAACAGGAAAACAACAATACCTTTCTCGGAACTGAAATTTTCCACAACTTTTTCCACAACTTTTTCCACTTAGCACCTGGGATTTTGTCTGATGTCTGATTTGCAATTTCTTGTACCCTGTACCCTGACTTTAGTGTGTAAATACCATCCACTCTTGGTGCCCATACTCTGGGGGTCAAATTCTTATGTTCTATGAGGAATATAAATGGTTTGTATGGCTTGAACCACATGTGGAGGATATATCTATTGCAATAGAGGTAATCGTCATTGACTCTGTGTGTATGATTATGTATTAGACCAGCCACACTTCCTACGGTATTCGGGAGCTATTGGGTTACCCAATATTAGGCGATTCCCACATTTTCACCTATTTTGACCTCCCATCTTAAATGTTACTTTAACATATCCCTGCCCCATAAGATGGATTTCCATGCCCAACTTACCCCCATTTTTTTCCTACAGTTCAGAATGTCCTCCGATCTGCAATACTATCCTTTAAAAATTACAGTAAACAGGGAGTTATTATGTTTCATAATGTTCCATGCGTGCTTAGCGAGTAATGCTTGCTTCATCAGGACCGCCGAACGAAGTCCTAATCCTCCTTGGTTTATTGGTTTGCACATATTGTTCCACGACACCCAGTGAATCCTTGTTTCTGGTGTGTCCCCTTTTAAATAAATCTGGCTGTTATTGCATCAATTTCCTTTAAGATTGTTTGAGGTATTTTGAAGATTCCAGTGGGTAAATTGGCATTGCTGGTAGGACATGCTTTGAAAGTGTGATTCTTCCTGCTAAGCTCACTAACCTAGTCTTCCTGTTGTCAAAAATTTCTTTTATTTGGTTGATCAGCTCTCTATATGTTGCTCCGCATGACTATAATTAAAGAATGTCCATGCCCAGATAATTACCTCTAATACCTTAATTGTAAATATTGAGTGCATACCTGAGGAACTGCTCTGTTTACGGATGAGTGTCCCGACTGACCTTTATAGAAGACTTATCAAAGTTGATCCATTGTCTAAATACCTTGCAAAGTCATCCATTGTCCTTGTTATCTGTCTTATGGCTTGATGTTTGCATTCGATGAATAAGAGACTATCGTCTGCATACATAAGATGCGATACTTTTGGTGCTCCTCTTCCTAGTTTATATTCTGCTTGTGGCATATTAAGCATTCGTTGTTGTAGTAGTCTAGATAAATACTACTGACGTATAACAAATAGGTACGGAGACAACAGACACCCTTGTTTGAGGCCACAAATTGGATTGAAAAGTGGTGATTGCCACTGATTTACCTTAACTGTCATGCTCAGGGTGGTTACACATATATTGATAAGCTGAACTCACTGTTCTGGCATGCCTATATGTTGTTTTGCATGGTTAAGGAACTGCCAAGAGACTCAATTTTGTAGACTTTGGTCATGTCCACTTTAACTGCTGCTACTCCAGTAGACCCTTATTTCTTCTTCCTTAAGTCCAACATTTCCTGTGCGATCAAAACATTCTCCCCAATATGCATGTTCTTAACAAAACCTAACTGTTTATGATCAATGATATCTCCCATTATTCTTCTCATCTTGTTTGTAATTATCTTGGCCCCCAACTTACATTTCATAGTGCATAGAGAGATCGATCTGTAATCCTCTACTCTCTCTGAGTTTTTCTTTTTCGGAATAAAGATGATATGTGTCTGGTTCCAGTTTCTGGTAGGACTTGGGCATTTAGTATTTCCAAAATTTCAACTAAAACCTGTTGTCCCACATGTTTCCAGTGGTGGTTGTAAAATCATGCTGGCATCCCATTAATTCATGGAGCTTTCCATGATTTCATTGCTTTAAGTGTTTCCCATAACTCCTTTTCATGAAAGGATTTTTGAAGATCCCACTGTTATGTTGTGGATAATCTCCTATGATTAGATTTCAATACCTGACTTGGTGTGTTCTCATGCCCTATAGGTGGAGGGTAACTGACAGGCACCATATACAATTGCATGAAGTGTTCTTGTAACATCTGCCTAATCTCTTGCTCCTCCTATATTCAGCATCCTTGCGAATCCTTTAACTGTATTATCTGAGTAATTGCTTGTCTTTTTGTCACCCACGTGTGATAGAATCTTGTGTTCATGTCTCCAAAAATACCCCATTGCACTCGAGAGCTCTATTCCTAGAAATTCGACTGGTTGTGTAAGAGTGTTTCAATTTCTTTTCTTAACTGCAACACCTCCTCGAGCAAATCCTGAATCTCTGATATCTGCTGTGAGTTCATTTTCCTTTTTATTTTATTTGGTGACTTTGTCTTTCCTTTGGTAAGATTGTCCAAATTTCCAAACACTCCACTACTCCAGTTTTTTAAATGCCTCGGCATAATCTCATTTTTTATCAAAATATTCTGATATACTGGAACTTTCACCATTTCCTGTTATGCATTTGGCTTCCATACCCCCCTTAAAATCCTATCCACTGCTTCATTACAGAACCAGTAAGCCTCATATCTGACCATTTGAGATTTTTTTGCGTTTCTAGTGCTAAATATATAACCATTGCACAATGATTAGATTGAACTACTGCCTGATTCCATACCTGTGAATATATGAAAGTATTAGTCCAAGCTTGATTGATAAAAAACATGTCTAGCCTTTTCCATAACCCCTCACGATCTTTCCAATTAAATGTCCATGTGTACCACAATCCTTTGTTTCTAAGCTCCTGGAAATTATGTTGCTGGAGCAATTGTAATAACCTTAATGAGCTTCGTGTTTGCTGAAATGGAGCTCCTCCTTTCTTATCCTTACTTGATTGAAATCCCCTATAAACACAATCGGGTACTGATTAAGAGGTAACTTTTCATTAATTTGTTCCCAAACATTCATCCTATGAGTTGCCTCTGGGTAACCATGGACAAACCCTAAACCACACCAAAACAACACTACTAATACATCTAATGAGCACAAAATACTTGCTACTAAATACTACTATTACATCTAAGCTACTTAACTATAACACAAAGATGCCCCCTGCGGAGTCTTCCACTGTGTTACGGGGTTCTCATGGTCCAAGCTCCTGGGCCTTGGTCCCTTCCCCATCGCGGGCTGGCCCGCTCAACGTAGTGCTGAGAAGACTCTTGCTCCAAGCTCATTGCCCCAGAAGTTTTCTCTTTTGCTTGTAATTGTTAGCTACTAGATTAACTTTGTTAGTTCTCGGAGAACCTGGTATGCATACTACAATTTGGGTTCACTTCATTTTGTTCTTGTACCTGGTACTTGTAATTACTTCCGTACACCATATATATGAAGTAATGAACTTCATACCCGGTTACCTTTTATGCAATATAAGCTAGATTGAGATTTCACTCCACCAAGTCGTTGGTTTCTACTTGTATTGTGTCCTAAGTACAACGGTACGGACACTCTATTCGAGTGTTAGTGTTTGCTGATCTATTCCGATTTGTCTATAGCTCCACATCCCTCTAAAGGCCTGGTGTGCTTTCAGCCACCAGCTGAGTGCGATGTCCATGGAGCCTAGATGGAATCTTTTCATTCTAGCATTGATCTTTTCACTATTCTCCTGACTTAAGAAGGGAGACCCGTGACAGTTGGTATCAGAGCCTCAAGATCTCTGAGGCGAAGAAGAATTCAGAAGTACGGTTAAAGAAAGACAAAAATGATGAAACATGTGTGAGACACGAGTAATAACATGAGATCCAACAGGGAACGGTTCAAGGCCTTGGAAGAAAGGGCCGACCTAGCTGAGCGTGATGTTGCAAATATTAGCAGGGAGCTGAAATTGTTCAATGGGAGGTCCGACAACTAAAGGAAGCCGCGACAAACTCTGTGGAGGAGAATGACGAGATGAAGGTAACACATGCCTTAGCTCGAGATGAACAGATGGTGTTGAGAGCCATTTTGAGGACTTTAAGACCCAGGTGATGGTACTTTAAAGAGCCTTGGCTAATCTACCAGATGAGGGCAGTGCTACCCAGGTAAATAGTCCACTTGTGTGACACAAGGTGCAGGACCCAAAGGTATATGAGGGGGAACGAGATGCTAAGTTGTTGGACAACTACATCTTCGATATGAAGGCATACTTTGATGTGGAAAACATTGAAGAAGATTTCACTCGGGTATCTACAGCAGCTGTGTATCTAGATGGAGATGCAAAGTTGTGGTGGCATTTGGTGAAGGCAATTGTAGTTGAGGGGACAGTTATTCTGGAGTCGTGGGAACAGATGAAGGAGATAGTGAAACATTATTTCTACCCACACAACATGAAGAAACAGGCCCTCCTGAAACTCAAAGCTCTGCAGCACACGAGTACCGTTCGAGAGTATGTGGAACACTTCTGAGCCCTCATGCTGGACCTCCCTGATCATCCGAAAGATTACAAACTGCATGACTTTAAGCACGGGCTCAAGACATGGGCGAGACTGGAGCTTCAAAGCACCGGGGTGCAGAGTTATGATGAGGCAATGGTCTTTGAAGAAGGCCTGGAAGATTTTCATAAGAACTCTCGAAAAGAATCAAGGTCGGTAGGTACTAATGCCCCAAGGTCTGGTGGCAAGATTGGCTAGGGCATGTCGAATGTCATAAGAAGTGCGAGAAGCACGAGCAGCCCTAGAGCAGAGGGAATATGGTGAAAAGTTTGACAACTGGGTGGAAAACTGGTGGATAGAGCTCGAGCTTGAGCAACAACTCAGGTGGACAGTCAAAGTTCACTGGATGCTACTTATGCAAGGGACCGCACTTAGTAAGGGATTTCCCAGAAAAATTCGTGTTTGTCAATGCTTGAAAGCAGAGAGATCAGACTCTGCCCAAGAGGTCGAGTCTTCAGGTGTGCATAGCTAAGGTGATCGGGATCGAGAAGATTTTGAACCAATGGGGTCCATGAGCTACTATTGCAATGCCTTGATGGGTGTGCCAACAGTAGCTCCCCCATCGCTCGAAGAAAGGGTGGATCGGGCTTTGGCCAAGTGGGAGGCCAAGCAACGGGTGATTGAGTCAGCAAGTAAACCGGCAGTTGCCTTGACTGCAGATGAGATAGAAAGGGTAAAACCAATGAAGAACAAAAATTAGGGCCTGATGTATGTGGACCTCACGGTGAATGGAAATCCCATAAAGGCCATGGTTGACACCGGAGCCTGCACAACTACTTGGCTGAATTCGAGGTGGAATGGCTGGGTCTCGTTTTAGAGGAATCAACAGGCAAGGTGAAAGAGGTGAATTCCCCAGCATAGCCTATTATGGGGGTGGCGCGAACGTGCAATTTCAAGGCGAACAAGTTCATAGGCCAAACCAGTTTCCATGTTGTGAAGATAGATGACCTCAAGCACATCCTTGGCTTAGACTTCTTGCGGGATGTACGGATTACAATATATCCTTACAGGAATACGCTGATCATAATGGGCGATAACCTACGTATGATTCATGTGCTACCTGGAAGGTCTGAGGAGAAACAGATTTTGGCCATGCAGTTCAAGAAGGGACTTGGACCGAATGAGGAGAGCTTCCTAGCCCACCTGTGTTGGTGGGAGCTCGAGGAACAATCAGGACCGATAGATCCCTCGGTGAAGTGTTTGTTAAGGGAGTTTCAGGATGTGATGCCAGATCAATTGCCCAAGAGACTTCCGCCCAAGCGGGAAGTGGACCATGAGATTGAGTTAATCCCAGGAGAAAGGCCACCAGCTCGTGTACCTTATAGGATGACTCAGCCAGAGCTTTGGGAGTTGAGGAAGTAGCTGACGGAGATTTTAGAAGGTGGGATCATTGTGCCAGCAAAATCCTTTTTTGGAGTACCAGTCTTGTTTCAAAAGAATCAGGATGGGTCTTTGCGGTTCTACGTGGAGTACAAGGAACTCAACAAAAACATGGTCAAGAATCATTACCTGATACCCTTGATCGCCGATTGTTTTGACTAGTTGTGTCACGCAAACTTCTACACGAAGATCAACTTGCGGTCGGGATACTGGAAGGTTCGAGTCAAGGAGGGAGATGAGTACAAAACCACCTCTGTGACACCCTACGGGTCCTTTGAGTTTAAGGTGATGCTATTCGGCTTGACCAAAGCTCCAGCTACATTTTGTACTCTCATGAACCAAGTGATGAGGGATTTCTTGGACCAGTTTGTGGTGGTCTACCTGGATGACATAGTGGTATACAATAATACTTTAGAGGAACACCTTGGACATGTACGACAGGTACTCGCCAGGTTGCGGGAGAACCAGCTATATGCCAAGCCCTCGAAGTATCTGTTTGTGCAGAAGAGAATAGACTTCTTGGGACATATCATTGAGCCGGGAAAGATAAGGATAGATCCCAAGAAGATAGAGGCAATCATGCCGTGGAGGCCTCCGAGCAGTGTCCCGGAGTTTCGGTCATTTCTTGGCTTGGCAAACTACTATCGACGTTTCGTGAAGGATTATTCCTGGGTAGTCATACCACTCACAGAGTTGCTCTAGAAGGATAAGGCATGGAAGTGGGATGATCTGTGTCAACAGGTGTTCGAAAGGTTGAAGGAGGCCTTGTCTACAAATCCAGTGTTGGAATTGCCCGATGTGTCTAAGGCATTTAAAGTGCATACAGATGCCTCAAACTTTGCGCTTTGAGGGGTATTAATGCAAGGCAGCCACCTGGTGGCCTACGAGAAGGAACTACTGGAGGTTGTTCATTGCCTACGTCTTTAGAGACACTATTTGTTGGGGGCATCGTTCGTGGTGAAAACAGATAACACATCGGTGAGCCACTTCTTGTGTAGCTCAAGCTAAATAGTCGGCAAGCCAGGTGGCAGGAACTACTGGCCGAGTTTGATTTCATCCTGGAGTACCGAGCGGGAAAGACAAACCACGTTGCTGATGCCCTAAGTCGGCAAGGCCAGTTGGTGGCAGTTCACAGTTTGACTACAAGGCAGGGAAACGAAGTTTCAACCGAAATCAAGGATCGGATATGGGGAAACCTAGCAGCGGATGGAGCCACCGCTCAGTCGATTGACTTGGCAGAAGGGCAAGGCTAAGCAGTTTTGGCTTGAGGATGGGCTTTTGTACACCATGAAACACTGAGTGTGTGTTCCTAAGGGCGGGGAGATAAGGAACACCACTCTGAAGGAGTGTCACGACACGGTGTGGGTGGGGCATCCGGGTATGGAGCGGACCTTGGCCTTAGTGCGACGTGGGTATTACTGGTCGTCCATTAAGGAAGACATGGAACATTTCGTTCAGACATGTCTAATCTTCAAGCAACTTCTACCGGTTCCCACTCGACCTTGGGAGAGTGTCTCCATAGACTATATCACTGGGCTGCCAAAAGTTGGAGACCTTGCAACAATCCTAGTGATAGTGGATCAATTCTCGAAGTATGCCACATTTATCCCTGCACTCCAATACATTTCGGCAAAAGAGACAGCTCAGCTCTTTTTCAAGCACATTGTTAAATATTTGGGACTACTTAGAGATATTGTCAGTGATCGTGACTCTCCATTCACTGGACACTTTTGGACCAAGCTCTTCAAGATCCTCGAGTCAAAACTGAACATGAGCAGTACAACGCACCTGGAATCAGATGGCCAAACCGAGCGGTTCAATGGTATGTTGGAGGAGTACCTTCGACACTTCGTGACCGTCAAGTAGAAGGAATGGGTAAAATAGCTGGATGTAGCCCAGTTGTGCTTCAATTCACAAAAGAGCTCTTCAACCAACAAGAGTCCTTTTGAGATTGTCACTGGGAAGCAACCCTTACTACCCCACACGGTGGATCTTGCTATGCGATCAAAAGTCCCCAGGGCCAAGAGTTTATCACAGGAGTGGAAATGAAACATAGACATTTAGAAGAGTATCCTCAAGAAGGCGGTGACGCGTATGAAGAAACAAGCAGACAAAAACCGTCATTTCGTGGAGTTCCAAGTTAGAGATCGAGTGTTGGTGAAAGTACCGAGCCAACATCAGAGTAAAGCCATTCATAACAGGTATCCTCGATCCATGAGGAAGTACATTTTCCCTGTGACGATCATCAAAAGAGTTGGCAAGGTAGCTTACAAGGTGAATGCCCCCAACTGGTGGAAGACCCATCCATTACTTCACGTGAGCCTCTTAAAATATATCATGAGGATGTTGAAGACCCTGGAAGGGGTGAACCTTAGAGGGCGGAGTTCAACATCCCAACTCGAGGGAAAATAATTGCGGAAAGCTTTCTCCAAGTTCGAGATGTGTACAGGGCACATAAGAACCAAAAAGAATACTTGGTTAAGTGGCAGGGATGCAGTGACGAAGAAAATACATGGGAGTTGGCGAGGAACCTCCGGGCTTTTCAACCGCTTCTAAATTCTTTTCAAGATCCTACGACACCGAGGACGATGCCAAAATAGGAGGGGAAGGATGTTACGGGGTTCTCATGGCCCAAGCTCATGGGCCTTGGTCCCTTCCCCATTGCGGGCCGACCCGCTCAACGTAGTGCTGGGAAGACTCTTGCTCCAAGCTCCTTGTCCCAGAAGTCATCTCTTTTGCTTGTAATAGTTAGCTACTAGATTAACTTTGTTAGTTCTTGGAAAACCTGGTCTGCGTACCACAGTTTGGGTTCACTTCATTTTGTTCTTGTACCTGGTACTTGTAATTACTTTCGTACACCATATATATGAAGTGATGAACTTCATACCCGGTTACCTTTTATGCAATATAAGCTAGATTGAGCTTTCGCTCCACCAAGTCATTGGTTTCTACTTGTATTGCGTCCTAAGTACAATGATACGGACACTCTATTCGAGTGTTTGTGTTTGCTGCTTTATTCCCGTTTGGTCTATAGCTCCACGTCCCTCTAAAGGCCTGGTGTGCTTTCAGCTACCCTTTGAGGGCGACGTCCATGGAGCCTAGATGGAGTCTTTGCGTTCTAGCATTGATGTTTTCATGGTTCTCCTGACTCAAGAATGGAAACCCGTGACACACTGGAACGTGACATCCGCCTCCAAATTTTGTTGCCTCTTGCCACTTCAACATCTTTTCTTCACTCATCTTAGTTTCCATCAGATATAATAATTGAGGTTGATATCGCTTCAGCATCTTGCCCAACCAACTTCTCGTAGGGGCATTATTAATGCCCCTACAATTCCATATCAGTGATTTCATGGCGCTTGGGTTGGCTGATTCGGGACAGCCAAGCCGGAACCCACAGTAGTTTCTTGTGCTTCAGTTTCTTTCATGAAAGTAACTTGTAAAGTAGCAGTTTATAGCTAGTTCTAAACATGAAGTTTCTTGATTGGGATCTCCTTCTCCTTCCATTTTTCTAGAATGACAATATTAATTGAATCAGTGTTGTCATCATCTTCCTCCCTCTCGCGCTTGCATTGCTGCTTTGAAGCCATTCGTTCATCCTGCACTGACTGTGCTATGCCTTCATTATTGATCAGTTGTTCTCCCTTGCTTACTCCTTCCTCATTTTTACCTTTTGTCTCCGAGAGTGTTCCCTTCCAATTCTGATCTTTCTTCTCATTTTGATTTCCTATCTCCATCATGTGGTTTGTTCCTTCCATATCCTCTTGCCATTTTCACTTTTCCTCTCCTTTTTGCAGCCATTTCTTTATCTCCTCCTCAGTTTGTGTTAGAGTGTACTTATTTCTGCTCCGATTATGACTCCCTTTCCTGATTTTTTTTTTCTGGCTTTAACAGCTGCTTCCTTTTGCCTTTACTCAGAGTTCCTTCACTGCCAATATTTATGTTTGGCCTATTTTTTTGTTGAGGAATCCTCAACTAAAATTTCTTGTCTATCTATATCATTCAACGAGTTAATCTCAATTAGCTTCTTACTTCATGTACACGGTGGATCCAAACAATTACATTCACCCTGCTAATGCTGTGGATCAGTAATAACTGAACCTTGTTGGCAGGAGTTCCATTCTATTATATTTTGACCCTTTATCCCTTCCATCATGTCATGTTATTACCTAACTTATCATCCCAGGATCCCACATTTTCAACATCCGTTCTGTTAAACAACGGCTATTTCTACCATCTATTTTAGTAAAAGTAGAGGGAGCATGTTCTATAATTACCTTAGGCGCTGCCCTGTGAAAACTGTTTGCTTCATCTACCTGCACTTCAGGTTTCATTCTGATCTCCTTCTCTCCTCCTCTATTTTTACTCATCTGACATGGTGAGTTGAATCTGCTCCAGTGTCTACTGCAGTTGATGAATGTTGACCACTTCCATTTTTTTAATCCAACCTTCCCGTTCCATAGTGGAGTCTTGTGTCCGTGTTGCATGTAAATAGCCATTTGGAAGGTTTTGTAGGTTATCTTGCTGTTGTTGTTCATGTTCTACATCACCATTAGCCATAGGAGCTTGCTCTGGAATATTAATATTACCTGTCACTTGCCCTCCTACATTTTGCTCCATCACCCAGTGGCGGAACCAGGGGGTGGCGAGGGGGTGCTGGCGCCACCCCTAGGTTCCGGCGGCCCGACAATTAGTACTAG
>JAULKM010156997.1:0-16736 GCA_032355605.1 Rubia tinctorum
GATGGAAATCAAAGAAGCTATTCAGGGTTTAAACTCCTCTTCTGCTGCTGGAGCTGATGGCTTCAATGGCACATTCTTCATAACAGTCTGGGAAATCATTAAATGTGATCTCCTAGCTGTAGTGGATGAGTTCTTGAATGGAGTACCTATTCCAAGGGCTATTTCAAGCACCTGGATAGCCCTAAACACCAAAGTAGATAATCCTAGCTCATTTTCACAATTTAGACCTATTTCTTTATCTAATTTTCGGAATAAGATTTTTTCAAAGATTCTAATGGAAAGAATGAAACCTCTCATGCCAAAAACAATATCAATGGAGCAATTTGCCTTTCTTAAAGGAAGGGATATTGCTGACAATGTTATTTTAATGCAAGAAATGATGAGGATTTTGAACATACATAATGGTAAGGATAATGTGATCATTAAATTGGACATGATTAAGGCATTTGATAGGGTTTCATGGTCATTTATCAATTCACTCATGCTATCTTTTGGTTTTCATGGAAAGTTTGTGTATAATGTCTTGAATTCAATTACTTCGGCTTTGTTCTCTGTAATAATTGGTGGTTCTCCATGTGGATTTTTCAAATCAACAAGGGGAATTAAATAAGGAGATCTACTCAGCCCCTGTCTCTTAGCATTCACAATAGCTCTTAAAAAACTGTTTAAAGATGGGTTTCTGAAGTATTTTAACATGCCCAGAGGCTTAATCAACATTACTCATCTGAGTTATGCTGATGATACAGTACTATTTATAAAAGGTAATCCTTAGAATTTGAAAAGAATGAATTTTTTTGAATCAATTTGAAGTTGTATCAGGCCAGAAAATCAATTTTAAAAAAAGTGATTTTTATGTTAACAAAGGCATCTAGGGCTTTCAAAAATCGAACAAAGGATATTTCAGACATGAAACTTGGTGCAGTGCCTTTCAAATACTTAGGATGTCAAATGTATTTTGGAAGGATGAGATTTATCCTATTCCAACGTCTACTGGAAAAAAATGATAGAGCATTAGGAAACTTGAATAATTGCTGGCTCAGCAAATCGGGGAGACTAACTTTGGCTAAATTTGTTTTAAAATCATATCCACAACACATTTGGGCTACAATGAATCAACCAAATAACATTATAAAGGACATAGAGGGCAGATTTTCAATATTCTTTTGGGGTAAATCAGAATTTGGGCAGCAGAAATCATGGAGAAGTTGGAAAAATACGACTTTCCCAAAAAATGAGAATGGACTAGGGATGAGAGATATTAAAATGACAATTAAGGCATGCTCTTTGAAGTTGTGGTGGAAGCTTCAATTAGACAAAACAATATGGTCTAAATTGTTGTGGTCATTTCTAATAACCTATAGAGACTCACACACATGGAAGAGAATAACAGAAGTAGCAGGAATAGGTGAGTTAAACACGAGGGTTCTCGTAGGTGATGGAAAATGTAGCTTCTGGAAGGGTAACTGGATAGGGGATGGAATGCTCATAGACTGTTGGCAAGGACAAACACCTGTACCTTTTCAAGATCAGTCTCTGGCAGATTTCATGAATAGAAGACAAGATTTCATTAATGATTACCTGTAATTTCCCCTCCAAATGTGCACTCATTCTCATCTCAGGTACAAATTAATCCTCACACCAGTGACAGATTAATATAGACCCAAGAAATCAATGGTACATTCTCCTCCAAGTCTGCATACCAGGTAATGGGAAATGTAAGAAGTTCAAGTAGGATCCTACAATACACTTGGGCTGTTTAGGTACCTCCCAAACTTTCTGTTTTCTTTTGGAGGTTATTGAATAATCTCTTACCATTTGATGATAATTTGATTATGTTTGGAATCAAAATGGCCTCAAAATGCTGCTCATGTCTTAGTGCTGATCCTATCTCTCATTATTTTAATGACTGTCATGTTGCAACATGGGTGTGGGATAAATTGCATGAATTTCTGATGTTACATAGTATGATTTTTAGCGATATATAGGATAGATTAGCATACTATAATTCTAAAAGTAATTAGGATCCCACAAATGATATTCTAATTAGAATCTCATCAATCTTTGTATGTTGGGTACCGTGGCTTGCTTGGAATAGAAAGATAAATGATGAGATACATATCTCTGCAACAATAGTTTGGAAAGAAGTAAGAGAGTTAATAAAAGATTCTCTGATAGCATTTCCCATAAAGCAGCCGAGATTGAATCATCAATGCTGGATTCAATCTGGATTTGTGCCTTATTTCAGTAAGAATCGGAGGAGGATTACATTGACAGAATGGGACAAACCGATTAATGGTAGATATAAAATCAACACGGATGGTTCATGGAAGGGCAACTCACAGTTGAGTGGATTGGCTGCTGTAGTTAGGAATGACTTAGGATCATTAATATATGAAAAAACTAAGTTGGAAGCTTGCAAATCACCTTTAATTGCGGAAATCATGGCTATTAAGATAGGGTTCAAATTTGCTGATGAACTCAACATACCTATTCATGATCTGAATGTGGAAACTGACAGAAAAATGGCAATTCAGGCTATAATTTCTCCAGAAAAAGGTCCCTGGACAATATACCATAACTTGTTAGAGATGCAACCTTCATCTGATGCTTTATGTTTTGTTTGCAGGGAATCAAATCAACTGGCGAACTTGCTTTCTAAAAGATGCAGGGATCATTCCATGGAAGGTGAATGCTCAATTCAATATCTCACCCGAAAAGAAAAAGGACAACTTCAGCTTGACAAGATTGGAGTTCCAAATTTCAGAACATGGGAGCATATAAATCAGAGCTGTGGTCAAGTGATTTTGCAAAACCTTAGTTGATCCATGGGAAATGTTGTTTGAAACTAATCAAATCATTATGTATAGTCAAAGTAGAATCTTGCCTTGACAATCATTAAGATGAAGTTTGGCCAAGGTAACGTTCGACATGAGGAGTGGAGTTCGTTACACTTGGGAGCACTTAATAACTGTGGTTGTTTTTGGAATCAATTTTATTGATTTAGTATAGCACCCAAGGCTTCGTTCAAAAGTATGAACATTTTGTACACATGGACATCTATATTTCCTTTCATTAAAAGGTTTGGGGTGCCTATTAATTCCCCCACTTAGGTGGTCTTAATTTTAAAAAAAGAAAGAAATGTAGCGCATTAAACTCATGCGCTAGTCCTTCATCATTAATGCATGGTGAGAGTTTCAACTCCTTCATTCATGCTTAAGTTTCATAACACTCCCCTTTGAATGTACATTCCTGGAACAATGTCTCGTTAAAACTTTACAAGAAAAAAATTAGTATGAAAAAAGACCTAGGGAATGAAAAATAATACATTTTCCATTGGAGCACACTGTCTCGTTAAAAACCTTACTAGGAAAATTCGGTTGGAAACACCATGTCTGAGGGAAAAAGAGTACAACCGCTCTTTGGCCATTATTTAATATTTTTCAATTGTCGCATTCCAATCTTGTGCACTACCTTTTCAAATGTGGACGTGGGTGGTGATTTGGTGAAGAAACCAGCCACGTTGTCACTAGAACAAATTTGATGAACACAAATTTCATCATTCTTTTGTGCGTTGTGAGTAAAGAAGAATTTTGGTGAAATGTGCTTTGTTTTATCTGTTTTGATAAATCCTTCCTTTAATTTAACAATATAAGTAGTATTGTCTTCAAACAAAGTGGCAGGTAGTGTCCTGTCCAATTTTAAACCACAAGTTCTTCGAATATGGTGAATTACAGATCTTAACCAAATACATTCCCGACTGGCTTCATGAATCGCTAATATTTCACCATGGTTGGAAGAAGTGGTAACCATTGTTTGCTTCATGGAATGCAAAAACTCAAAAAATTATTTGCGGGGGTTTTGTATGTGGCCAGGTGAGGGTCCAATGAAAATTTGACAAATGTCGAATTCAAGTTACAATTAAATGGAGAAAAATAATGTTGTATTTAATTGTAATTTTAACTAACATCTGTTAAAATTTTATCGGGCACTCACCTCCCCACACACAAAACCTCCACATATAATTTTTTCTTGAAAAAACCATATCGAGGCAAGTATGGCTTGCCAAATACATCAAAGCCACAATAACATTGAGATATGGTACTTATGGACCAAGTAATTCATTCTTTTCATAAGGCCGAAATTGATCATTTTTCACATCGAGTGACCTTACAACTATCAACGTGCTCAAGGGATTACTTTATCCATATAAAACTGTTATACCGCTTTAGTGGTGTAAGAGGACTGATGCAGAAATATACCCTTTGTAAAATGTTCAATCTGCAACCAAGACAAAACTTTGCCTTCCCAAGGTCCTTCATTCCAAAATCTATTTTCAAATATTCAGCAAAATTTTGGATCTCTTTAGGATTTCCTATCATATTCTAGTGATCAATATATATTGCGATTATAATTTTTTTTGACCCTAATCATTTTATGAATACACGAGGGCAGATTGGGTTATTATGATAACCTTGTTTCATTATATATTCACCAAAGTGAATATACCAAATGCACTCATCTTGTTCCAGCCCATATAAAGATTAACTCAACTTGATCGAATAGAATTCTTGAGACCAGAATTACATTGCATTGGCAATTTCAATCCTTTTTTGAATTTTTATATAAATATCATTATAAAGTGAGCCATACAAATAGGCAATTTATACATCTATTAAACACATTTCAAGGGATTAATTTGCTCCCAGATTAAACAAATAACAAAAAGTAGTCTCATCTACCATGGGAGAATACGTTTCCTCATAATCAAAACCCGATCTCTGGGAAAATTCTTGTGCGACAAGCCATTCCTTATAGCGCACGATTTCATCATTCTCCTTTTGCTTTTATACGAAGACCCATTTATAACCCATGTGCAACACATCTTTATGTATGCGTGATATATTTCCAAAGACTTTTCATTTTCCCAAGGATTATAGTTCAAGTTGGATTGAGTCTCTCCCTTTTGGCCAATCATGTCTACCCATGAATTCCTCAACAGATGTTGCCTTATAATCCTCGTTTTCACTCTATAATGTTACATGCTGCATCATATATAAATTTATCGCCGACGTTGATTTTGTATTGGTTCCATTTTACACCAGACATAAAATCATCACTCGAGGGATCTTCATTATCAATCTTTTAGGGTATCCGATCTTCTCTGTGAAGTTCATTTTCAGTCTTAACATATGATTTGGCATCTCAAAAAATTCTCCAAGAATTTTCACCTCATTTTTGCAATCTGCAATGTTTGTTCTTTTTCGCTTACATGTATTTTTTATCTGGAACCATTTGGCCTACATCTTTTCAATTGTGCCTTTATCTCATTTACAACCTTCAGGGTCATCAATTTTAACAGGAGCATTAGCAGCTGACAAATGTACTTTTGTCTCACGTTTTAGGTTAGTAAAAGAATATGGCAATTGATTAACTAATCTTTGCAAATGAATTATGTTCTGAACTTCTAGTTAACATTGCTATGTACAAAGATCAAATGAGAAAGATATAATTTATTCCAACTTATTTTCTCTACCAACTGTATTTTCTCTCCATCTAATGTTGGAAAAATTGACTCGCTGAAATGACAATCAACAAAACGAGCAGTAAAGGAATCTCCCGTCGTTGGTTCAAGATATTTAATAATTACCCAACTTATATTCTCAGCCTTCTCTGAGGCCCAATCTTGGTTCCTTGTGGTAGGGAAATTGGTAAATATACTGAACATCCATTAATTCTAAAATAGGATATGTTTAGTTTCTGACCAAAAACCATTTGTTGAGGGAAAAACTCATTATAATTTTCTGGCATGATGCAGAATAATGTCACTGTATGCAATATAACATGTCCCAAGCTGACACTGGGAGTTTAGTTCTCAACAACATTGGTCACACAATTAATTGAAGGCGTTTAATGAACGATTAAGTTAGATAGTTCCGTGTATGAACATGAGTTACATGATGTTTAATACTAATCCCAATAAATGTACAATAATGATTGAAAGATCGACATGTAAAATTACCAACATTATCAAGATGAATTGTCCTGATAATATTGTGATCAAGAAAATGCGCACGTAACATAATTAATTATCTTTGCTTAGTAATTTTGCAAACGCCAAATTGCGAGTGGATAATAAGCAAACATGTGACAATCTCGTAGATGCGTCAATTAATACCATAAAATAACATAATGGTCCACATGGTGGGTTAATGGTCCCACATATATTACAATGTATGTGTTCAAAAAATGCAGGTTTTTTGATATGGATCTTCACTGGTGATAACCTCACAATTAACTTTCTTTGAGAGTAGGCACTACCAGGGAATTCACTAGATTGAATAATCTTTTGACTCTCAAAACTATGACCTTGTGAACTATCTATTATTTAATGCATCATTTATAGAGCCGGGATGACCGAACTGGTCGTACCAATTATTAAATTCATCAACAAACTTCTAGTTTGTTGTGTATATTTCAATAACACCAATAAATGGGTAATATAAACCGGAGGATTAAGAAAGTAAATTTTTTAGTATCACATTCATTCATACTTGTAATGTATAGAAATTCACGGTTACCTTCATTACCAATATCAATATGGTATCCATTTCTATGGATATCTTTAAAGCATAACAAATTTCTTTGAGATTTTGGAAAACATAATGTATCGGTAATGCAAAATTTTGTTCATCCCAGTAATAAAAATACTGCTCTCCCAAAACCTTTGATTATTTTGGCACTACCATAGAAAGTACAAATATTTGTTTCTTTCATCGTCGGATCTGGAAAATATTTCTTATTCTTAAGTATGGAGTGCGTTGCTCCACTGTCTGTTTGTCTGCCAGACATAACTCTTTATCGTCAAACACAAAAATGTCCATATTCTCCACAAAAAACACACTTTAAATTAGATATTTAATGTTACATGAAATAGAAATTGCAATTTTCTTGATAATATATATTTCATATAGGTCTAACGAGTTCAGGGGCCCTCCAATTCTTCCCATCGTTCACCTTTGACCCCCTATTTTTTGATACCTTTCATCCATGAACTAAGAAAAGTGTCAATTCGTCATAGTTCCGTCCATACTCTCCATCAATTTGTGATTTTCCTCTGTTTTCAGCAGTTAACTTGACTTTTGCAAGGGTAAAAAAGTCTTTTCCAAATCGAACATATGCCTTCTTAATTTTTGAATGATAATAATTTGACTCAATCACTACTTCGAACTCCAAACCCTAAAA
Organism: Rubia tinctorum; assembly: GCA_032355605.1. Classification (NCBI taxonomy): domain Eukaryota; kingdom Viridiplantae; phylum Streptophyta; class Magnoliopsida; order Gentianales; family Rubiaceae; genus Rubia; species Rubia tinctorum. The sequence continues at coordinate 7,243 of JAULKM010156997.1, forward strand.
ATCTTTCCTAATTCCTCTCTTCGCCCACGAACCAGAGGCTCAATTTCATCTAGTTCAACTGGTACTCAGAATCATATCCAATGTTATAGTAATCGCTGAAGTTACATCCGCGACTTGCATGGTCGTTTGATTTTCGAAGATGGTGTGCGTCGTTCGTCCAAGGGGTGCTAAGTTTGAACATCGGAAGGTGTAAGGTAAGCTTCGATTACTCCTTAATGGTTCGATGTTGTAGGATATTTGAGCATTTCTAACCAAATTCATGCTTGGGAAATGTTTCGCATAGGTCTAGGGTTTATGTTCTTTGAATATGTGTTACTCTAAATTTGGGGTTTGAATACTTGAAATTGAGCTGTGGGTAACTGATGCTATTGCGCGCTAATGATTTTTTCATATTTTTGTGGTTGAAAACAGTGTTATGTTGGGGCTATGATTGTGGATTGATTTTCTAAAACTTGGGTCTTGATGAATGGGTATTGTGCTGGGCTTGTAATAGTGATAAATTTAGTCATTTCTTGTTAATGCGTTTAATCCTTGGCTGAGTTTCTATATTTTGATTCACTCTATACATACATGACATGGTAATTTTTTGTTATCCTTTGAATTTGTTGATGATAATCTGTGGGTTTGATTGTTGTACAAAGGGGAACTATGATAATTTCTCCATCAAGCTGGGACATAGAGGGCAGTTTGTAGGCAAGGATGTAATCTATTATGAGGGAGGACTAGTGGATTTTGTGGCCCATGTCGACAATGACATGTTCTCCTTGGAAGGGCTGAAGCAAATGGCAGCTGAAATAGGGGTGGAAGGTACCTTGAAGTTCTGGTAAGTTTATCCAGGTTTCCCTGAAAACCTAGGATTATATTGTATACATGTGGATGAAGAAATTAGGGAGATATAATCCTATTCAGTCTTCATCCCCATGTATACGATATAATCCTAGGTTTTCAGGGAAACCTGGATAAACTGACCAGAACTTTAAGGTCTCCCCCTATTTCAAATAATTCTGGACATTCTCATTTGGGCCACCTTTGGGGTGGTTGGCAAACAAATCAACAGTATCCAAAGAAGTAAAATCAACAAAGTTATCTTCAAGGTCACAATTACCATATTCACAAATAAAATCGGTCTTTATCATTTTATCTTTATTCTTCAATTTTGATAGATGTTGGCCAGACGCCTTGGGGTACGACAAGTACGCACCCATCGACCCTTCATGTCACAACGATGACATTTGATATCTCTAGCTTTGACATCATCATTTTTGTTTTTCTCCCTATTCCGGAAGAGAGTAGGTCCTTTTGAAAAACCACCAAGGTAATTATTGCTGCTTTTCCAATGTTTATGATCACGACTACGACCACTATTATATCCCTTGTTTGGATTTTCTGCAATCACATTTGCTTTAGGAAATGAAGCAGCACCAGTGGGGCGGGTCTCGTAGTTTTTCAACAAGGGCTTAATGTTTTGCTCAACCACCAAAAAACAAGAAAATAAATCAGAATCTTTCTGTAACCCCTTTCATAGTATTGCTGCAATAGCACATTTGAGACGTGAAAGGTGGGGAAAATTTTCTATAGTAAATATTGATCAATGACTTGTTCACCACACAATTTTAGATGTGTATTGATCTTAAAGATGAAAGAATTATATTCACTCACGGATTTAAAATCTTGTAAGCATAAATGCACCTAATCATATCGAGCTTTTGGAAGGATTATCATTTTATGGTGATCATATCTTTCTTTTAGACTCGTCCAAAGGATATATGGATATTTTACCGCCAGGTACTCAATTTTGAGTGCTTCATTAAGACGGTGATGGAGAAAGATCATGACTTTCGCCTTTTCTTGGCCCGTGGTTTTGCTGCCTTGAGCCGATGAAGTTGTGCAACGTCCTGCAATCAGTGATATTCCAATGACTGAGGCAACTGATTCATGTAATAACCCTCGTGGATATTATGTAGAGGATGCTTTGAACCTAAAGAGGAAAATTACCGCTGATTCAGATGTTTAGGCCAAGAAAACCAAACTCTGGAGCCAATTTTTGTTATCTAGTTTTTTATGGCCAGAGGATTGTTATTCCCTCTGTTTTGATTTTTGGGTTTGCATATCTTTGTCCATTATCCAGTGACAGATAGCCCCTTATTTTATGAATAAATTAGGTAGCTATACTAGGTTGTGACTAACTTTTCCTGCTGCTTTTTGGCTATGGCTGAATTAGCTTTTGTTATGTAATAAACCGTTGCTTTATTTTGAAATGTTGTCCCTGAACATGTTTATTTATAAGAACTCCAAAAGATTCTTAGAAATAGGGAAGATTCCAGAATGAGTTATAAAGATCTCTAGAATATATCTAGATTAGAATGGAGTTGTGGAGAATATTCTAAAGAGCTAATTATAATCCAAAAAGAGTATAATTCTTCTCCTTATACAATTAGCCTACTCCTACAAGTTTGATATTTTCACCCAAACATTTTAAACTCTCCTTCAGGCATTTAAAGTTTCCTTCCAACAGTATTGTAGTCCAATTTTTTTACTCTAACCATATGAACATTATAGTGTATACCACGATCACGGGGTTTGGTTGTACCTTTAAGCATTAAAGGGTTCAAGTGATAGTTTCGACAAAACTCATAAATCTTGGAGTGTTTCACCCTAAAGAAAACTAGCTAACATATTTTCAGTGGACGTAATGATGAGTATTGATTGCATAGTGTATGCACCTCTTCTTTACACGATACCTCCTTTGACTTGTCACCTTGCATCTCTTATGAGATTAAGTTATTTTTATAAAAAAATTCACTTTTAGTTACTTTAAAGTTGATAAATTAAAAATTTCTCTCTGCCACCATACCACGGTCTCGCACCCTTCAACCACCTTCTCATTCACCCTCTTAACAACTTTCACCGTCGGCAGTCCGCATGCCCAACTTTGACCTGCTTTGCGAATACCAGAATCAGACCCAAAACACTTCTCATCTCGACAACAATTTTCTACCCCAACGATTCTTCGATCCTATACTGAAGGACTATGTTTATGATAGTAATGTGGACATGTTCTTTGACGACAATGCGGTAGATGTGTGCATCAACATTGAGTTGCAATCCAATTTCGCCCATACCCCGAATTGAACTGTAGAAGCCCAAATTTCATTGCAGAACCCACGAGAATGATTGGATAAATGATTGATGCAGGGGCATTAGTCTGAAAAAAATTAAGGGCATTTTAGTATGATAATAATTGAATTTAGCCATAAGAGGCATTATAGTTAGTTCAATACATTTTTTAAAACTGAATTTAACAACGTTAATGAAATTTTTGACTTTGAAGTTTCAGTCGATAGTTTATACCATACTCAAAGATTTTACTTACACTTTTTTAAAAAAAATGTTAAAGTTGCACTTTTCAGCAAAACCCAGAATTTCTGATGTGTTTTTCCCCAAAATAAATTACCTACCCATTTTCAATGACAAGATGATGAATATTAATTTTATGGTGTATATATACACCTTTATTTTATAGAATACCTCTTTCGGTTGCATTTCTTCTGAGATTAACATATTTTATCATACTTTCAATGTTCACATCAAATGCCCCACATCTTGGAATAATAAAATATAAAAAGGGTAAATCTTGGGTACTCATGTGAATGACCAAGTACTTAAGTGTCTAATTAAATATTTCAATGGTACTGCAGATGTAGTGTAAAAATTTTCTCCAATAGGAGAATTTCTTGAGAACACTAGGAAGCGCTGCTAGAAAACACACTCACTTAGCAACTCTTTTTTATCTCCATAGTATCCATTTTTTATTTTCAAAAAGTGGTACCTAAGTGAGTGGTGCTACGGATTTTATCTCATTACAACAGTTTAAAATATAATCGGTATTAGTAAAATTATAATTGGAGCGTTTTCAATATAATCTTTGTAAACGAAAATAGCCACTGCTATCACAATTCAAAGCAGAAGTTAAATATCTGCTACTACATACCCGTATCTCAGGAGGTGTTTTTAGTAGTGAAGTGACCATTGGTCAATTGATTTTTGGACCCCGTCATTTGCATACTCATAAATCCATGATCTAAGAATGACGGCACTCTGAGAATGAGTACTTTCACTTTTTTCTTGATACTATTAAAAAACTTAAAATTGATAAAAAATCAAGGTAAAATAAATCTCGACTCCTAATTCAATGGTTGTGAAAGAGGGCAAGTGAATTACTATTTGAATGACACTCTAGATTTTGAATAGCCAGACGATTACTTCGTCACTTATTAAGTTCTTAACTCAAATTTCAGATCTTATAAAATACTATTTCTGCAAATCTCCAGCTTAATCTGCAAATCTCCAGCTTAATCTGCAAATCTTTGTTGTTGGTCAGTGCTCTCATTGAAGGAACCCTTCTTTCCTTTTTGTCCAGTATGGACAAGCGGCAACAAGGCCGAAACAAGGTGGGGCCGGGGCCGGGGCCCTACACATCTAACGACTTTTCCATGGTTTTTTTTCCCACTGATAATGTTCAACCGATCGGTTTGTCGGTTAGCCGGCTAATTGGTTTCGATTTCTATCGATTTATAAAATTTTATAAGGAACCGAATAATCGACCAATAATGTTATCGTTTTACCGGTTCAGTTAGTATCGGTTTCGCTTGATGTGTCGGTTATTACCGGTTATCATATATATATATATATCATTCATTTAAAATTAAAAATATAAATTAATATTACTATTGATTAGTAGTTAGAGCCGTAAAACTTTGAATATAAGGTAAAATATTTAGAAATTGGATAATTGTGTTGCAGAGGAGTTGAATAATTTTTTGAATTAATATTAAAATTGTATCCCATTAATAATTATTAGTGTTGGGCACAATTATAACCTACATCAACTTTTGTTTGCATAATTATTTGCTTTGAGCGTAATTATTATTCAAAGATATATGGGTTAATAATATAGAGTTTAAAGAATAGTTAATTTGGATTAGTAATTTAAAATTTTCTTATTGGGTTTGTGATCAAAATCCAAAGTTTTATGAATTAATTTTTGGTTGAAATTAATTAATTATTATGTTATAAAATCTCTTACCGGTTGTTTGGTTAGACCGATTACAAAATAATAAAACGATAAAGAAATCGATTAACTGACATAACTGGATAACTATAACCGATATTAACTGATTAACCGATTAACCAATTAACCGTTAAAGTGAATTAAATACCGATTCAGTTTTGAATGGTTATGGATTTTCCGATTTTTTGAACACGCCTAGACGTGGGATTGAATTGGATTCGCATTGTGAATTCGGTTATATTTCAACGGTAATTTATACTTTTTATGATATACTCAGTAGAGTTTCAAGGTTTAATGTTTAAGGTTTTAGGTTTAAATTAGAATTCTGTTAAGAATTGTGAATTGTGAATTTCATAGTAGTTAGCATAGAGATGGTCCAATGTTATGAGATTATGTTGGTGGTTTCATGTTGGTAGTCTCCTCTGTTGTGGTTTTCCAACCCGCATGTGGTCGATGAAGGGGAAATTGTGGTGGTTTCGGATTCGATGGCAGTGATTTGATGGTAATGCAACATTTTGTTGTTCTTAGCAGAGCATCCCTAGTTATTTTAAAGAATGAAGTTTCAGACTCCACTGAACTTTAAAAATTCAATGATAATGATTTCTAATTTATTCATAAGGTAAGATCGAGGTTTATATGTAATTTGGTTCTTGCAGACAATCTTAAAAAAGTAAAGAGTAAAACACAAATATACCCATATTATTTTTTAAAAGTGCCAATATAACCCTGTATATTATGAAAGTGTGATTATAACCCTAACTTTTACATCAAATGTGCCGATATAACCTTTTGGCAATATTCCGACATTGACTTGGTATTTTTTGGCATTGACCAAACCTAAAAGACTAAAATATCCCTAATATTAAACCTAAAAATCTAATGACAAAAATACCCCTAAGGTTCTTCATTTTCTTCACCTCCATAACCAACAACCACCGCTCCTCCGCCACCGTTCCGCCACCATTCCGCCACCGTTCTGCCACCAAAATATGGAATTCTTCCAGTCGCCGCTGGAACCTGGATTTTCGCCGCATTTGCGCAACTAAACCCACACAAAAAATAAGACCGTCGCCTAATTTCTAGTGACTGAAATAAGACCGCTGCCTGATTTCCAGTGGCTGAAATAAGAAGCCATGTGACTAATACACATTTGATATCGGTCAAGTATGCATATCATTCCTTACCTATCTCTAATGTAATAACAACATATGAAATTTTACAAGTAGTGAATAAGAAAAAGGAAAGAACCGTAGACTTAGAAGAGACTCTGATTAAATCCTTTCCTCCGCCGCTTGATTAAATCTGCAACCGCTTGATTAAATCCACCACCTCTACTTCCACCTCCGCTCATCTCTGGTGAGACTCACCTTCGCACGACCTTAAACTAGTGCGACTTTCTTTTCCATTGAGCTCCGTTCTTCTCGTATTAACTCGTGACAAAGACTTGGAGGAATCCGACGAAGACTCGCCACCACCATCGCGATGAAGACAAGGAGGAACCCGACGAAGACCTACCACCACCACCATGGCCGCCACCACAACCACGACGAAGACCTAGAGGAACTTGACAAAAATCCACCACTAACGCGACGAAGACCCCCATGTCGACGAAGACCCAGGGAACCGACGATGACCCGCCACCACCACCGTGGCCACCACCACAATGAAGACCCGCACAATTTTCCACCACTTGAGCTTCTCCCGCCCGCTGACTCCAGTCCATTCCTACCAGATCTGGCGTTACCAAAACCGTCAGGGTTTTCAATCACCGCGCCTCCTCCACCTTTAGCGAACTGCGCTACTACCACCGTACTGGTAGCAAAGATTTGGGGGGAGACGGAATAGTATGGCTGAAGCAAGGGGGAGAGGTGAACGAGGAAAAGTGGGATCTGGTGTGAGAAGAAGAAGAATTTAGGGTTTACAAAGGCAAAATAGTCTTTTCCATGTTTTTGATTTTTGATTTTTTAAAACAAGGGTAAAATAGTCAATTCACAAAATTTTGATCAAATCCATAATTCTGGGGTTGGATTGGCCCTTTTGACCAAATAATAGGGCTAGAATTGTACTTTCATATTTTTACAGGGTTATATTGGCACTTGCGACCAAAATATAGAGTTATATAGTACTTAACTCAAAAGTAAAAGAAGAAAATATTAGATTCGTAATAGATAAGTGTCTGCATATTCACTTTTAATTAAAATTTACTGTGTAATACTTTAAGGTATTTTCAATGTATATTTTGAAAATATATTTTTGAATTGAGGATTTATTTTTTAAAAATGATATTAATTATTTGAGTCCGTCTTTTGAAAGACGGTCATTCCATAAGTTATGCAAAGACCAAGGTTTACAGTGTAAATTTGAAGAAATGAACATAAAATTTTCGGGTTGCATGAATCGGATTATAAACTTTATAGCTACTACACGTTGCATAATTTTTTTAATATGGCAACTAAGACCTTTTACCTTTTATTATCCTAATTAAACCCCGTACTTTCATAAGTCTATGGAAAGACGGTTTTCCCATGACTTTGCCTAATTATTTTTGAACATAAATTAAAAAAATCGAATATCTTTAAAGAGTGGGTCTCCTGACAAGGGTCTGTCCAAAAACTTATGGATAGTCCACGTATTTTTTACCTTATACACTGCATTTGTTAAATTACATACTAAATTTAGATATTTAAAAATATTTTTCATATCATTTTTAAATATTTTTACATTCAAATACACATTGTTACTTGTTTTAACTTTTAAAATATAATATTTTAATTCTATAAATAATGACAACATTTAAAGTAAAAAGTACAACGCACTGCCATACTTATGGACAGACCGCCTATCCTGAAACTTTCTTATCTTTAAAATGTAAATTTAAAATTTTAATACTAAATTAGGAATTACTATGAAAAATGGATACCATTTTTATCTTCTCTATTTTAATTAAGCTCATAGTTAATGACATCAACTTTCAATCGAAATTTCCAATACGATGCCCTATTTGTGAAGTTATTTCATGAAGATATTCAGTTTTTTATTGGAAAATACATTTCCATGACATAATACAAAATTTGATTTATTTAAAAGATGAATAATAAAATTGGATACAAAGTCTGAGTTTTGATTAAAAGTGTATGCCTTTTAACTACTTGCTCCACTTTAATTTGATAAAGATGATTTTCATTATTTTAAAAGAAAAAAATACCTATATAAATTTATATAGTTGAGAAAGTGTTAACATAACACTAAGTTTTTTAAAGTAAAAAAATAATCCTAAATTTTTAATGAAAGTACCAATAAAACCTCAAGGGACCATTTCCGTCGTTGACCTTGATAAGGACGACGTTGACTAGAGTTAAAAAGATGAAGAATTTCTAAGGACTATTTTACCCTTACCATCACCCCCGTTGCTCCATCACCGCCACCACTAAAACCTCAGCCCGCCACCACCAAACTACAGACTCGCCGCCCCCAAAATATTCCTCTCCCCAAAAATTGTAGCCCCACCGCTGACACCAAGACATAGCCCCCCTGCTACCCCGAACAATGTCTCCCCTCGTTCTCACCGACCAAAATTTTTTGGCGCTACCCAACTCCCTCTCAATTAGCCACTAAAGCCCTACCATCGCTAAAACTGCTCGACTCTGACTCTAAAATCCAAACCACCGTCGCACCCCCCACCCGAAGCATAATAACCCTCTTGAACTATCGCTTGACTCCAACTCCTCCACTAAATCCACCCTCTTCCCACCGTTGCCGCTCTTTATTGAAGCTCCAGCTACTCACACTAGTGGAGGATGTCTCATTAAAAGCGGTTTTAGAGGACCAGAGAAGTCACTTTGTAGGTGACTTCTCTGATAGTGACTTTGATCGTAATTGATCAAAGGCGGTTCAAAAACCTCCTTTGATTGGGGTCTGAAATAGGTTCCGAATTCGAGTGTGTTTCTGATGTCCCAAAAAAAGCTGACGGAAACCTTAGGTTTCTGGCAGCGCAAAACAAAACCAGTTATGAGGAACAAAAATACAACACCCAACACACATCAATATGAACAAAAGAAATACAAATACACAAATGCAACACCTAATACATTAAAGGGAAAATAAATATAGCAATAACAATCGACAGAGGCGAGCAAAGGTGATGGCGGCAGAGGTGACGGGGGTGAGCAGCGACATAGGCGACAGAGGAAAAGTCTTCACCGGAGAAACAAAGGAGAAGCAACGATGGAGGAGGAGCTTTCATCGGCGAAGAAAATGAGCAATAACGGTGGGAACCTTTGTCGAGGTGGAGCCTTCCTAACGACGGCGGCAAAAGAGCAAGAGGTCGGTGCACGGTGGAAGGGTAGGGGGAACAGATGGAGGGAAAGGGGGGACGACGGAAGGGCAGCCGGGACGACAATAGACCGGGGGGGGAGGGGGACGG